>PJEN01028789.1:0-11329 GCA_004024605.1 Pteronura brasiliensis
CTTCCTTTCTATTAACGTGTCTTGTGGCTTACTGAAGGACCATTACTAAGGAATTGCCTTTAATGCACCTAACTCAACAATTCCCCTAGTGTTGAGCTGGATACCCAGGACATATTTGTTAAGGAAGTTTTACAAGCAATTATGTTAGTTGTTTTTGCCTTGGGAAAGAGATAACTATTGGGGCAAAGAATAGACTAACTAAAGTCTGGAAGGAAAGGTTGGGTTTTGAGATGCTTTGGGCCATAAGGCTTTGATAAGCTCTGACATATTCCTGGAAACCTAGAAAACCATGAATTACACATGGCAATGCTTTTATTTTAGGATTGGTGTGTTTGTGATTGGTGGAGCAGTTTGTGTCTGCTCCCAGTTTTAGCCTTCCTGCATGCCTGTACTACAATGGTGTTCCCTTAAACCACTCTTGTTTCTCCCCAAGGTTAGATTCTTATGGCTTCTACCTGGTAGAAGCTTTCTCTTATGTAGTGTAGTTCACCTTCATGTCAGGTAAGTTCTGTGTGGCATCAGAGGTAGGTTTCTCTCAATGTACCTGCTCCTCCTTTGCAAGGTAGAAGGGTTAGGTGAGTTGTGTTGTGGTAGGTCTTATGCAGCAGAACATTTGTTTTGCCATTCCCCAGATGTAGAAACCTCTCCATTATAGAATATAGAAGAAAGAGAGAGAGAGAGAGAGAGAGAGAGAGAGAGAGAGTGTTGCGTGTATTCATTATATAGTAGAGACCAGAATAAGACTAAGGAATGTCATTAAGAGGTAACAGAGCTGTGAGAAATGTGATCTTTATGAAGACTCCAATTAGAAGAGAAAATTCAGATTCACAGTCCATCTACCTTGCAGTGTAGTTTGCTCTAAATTCTGTTGTATACTATAGTAGTTGTACTATGAACAATTCTTGGGGCACAGGGGTGACTCAGTTGGTTAAGCATGAGATTCCTGATTATGACTCACAATCGTGAGATGGGGTCCTGCGTTCATCTCCATGCTTAAGATTCTTTCTTTCCATCTCCCTGTGCCCCTCCCTTCTAGAAAAAAGACTATTATTAACATCTATTTCAAAAGGTTGTGTGGGGAGAGTTTTCTTTTTCTTTTTTTTTAAATTATTTTTTAATTTATTTTCAGCATAACAGTATTCATTGTTTTTGTACCACACCCAGTGCTCCATGCGGTCCATGCCCTCTCTATTACCCACCACCAGGTTCCCCCAACCTCCCACCCCCGGGGAGACAGGTTTCTATGCTATCTAAGTGGCAAGAAGTATTGTTGATGGTATTCTTGAGGAGGCCATAAATGACTCATTGTCCAAAATTATCTCCTTACTAACACAACCAACATAATTGCTTCTAAAGTATTCTCTCTTTCCTAACTTCATATAAGTGCATATAGGGACCAAATAACTTAAAGACACACCTGCTTACTTTACAGTTTTATCTAAACCTGACTTTAATAATCACAATGAATTTTTATTTTACTCAAACTGTAAAATACTTGAAACAGTCAGTAAGGTCTACTTAAATAGTCTCATGACAACATGGTTACAGTGAAGGGTAGAGTATAATTTCCCTGATCTACAACTGGAGCCCTGGATATATAGGGTGAGGGTTAGGAAGGTGCTAGGAAAACCGGCTGTGAGAGTTTTACTGACTGCTGCTTATACTTCCTGGAACCAATAACATCTCCTTAATAAAAACATAAGCAAAACCCAGGTCTAAAAAAGATGCATGAAATCAAGAGAACTATGGTCAAAAAGCCATGTCTGCACTTAAAAAATGATATCAGCCTATTATATATACACTTGCACCCTTTGTTATGTACATAATTCTTATAAAGTTGTGACTTTTGGAACTCCATTTGGTGGACTCGCTTATCCTCAGGAATGATCAGCTTGAATCAAATGGTCACATCTTTTTCCTGTACTTCTAGTAATTTGCCCTAAGTGCTATTACATACGTGCATTCTTATGCATTGACAACACTGTTAAGATTCAGTCCCTATAATTTAAGGAGTTACAATTTATTTAGAAGGATAATATTAATATATATGAAATAAGATCAGAATATTTAAACTAAACACATAAATTATGAATGAATTCATAAAAGCAGCAAGTCCATGTGGCCTGGAGAATACAGGGAACAGCACCCCAGGGAGCTGCTCTGAAGAAGTAGACCCAGGGTCTGATTCAGAACTCACTTTCTGTCCAGGATAGCATGCCTCATAACTTCTCTCTAGCCACTTTTGAACATTACTATTGGCCCATCACTGCCATATGCTGCTTATTTTTCCTTTCCAAATGTAAATATTTCCTAGTATTTTAATGTCCCTGTACTACCATAGGGTATGTGGTGCACATATAATTTGTCTTTTTAGTTCTTAAATATGGAATTCAAGAGCAAACATGGTCTGATCTGATATAGATATAGAATATCATAAGATTAACGTGTTGATCTTATATGTTGAGTTTTCTTTCTTGAGGAGGAGATATTTTGTGGGAATATTTGGTGGGGAAAGAGTGGAAAGTCAATATTTGTGACAAGCAGAGTAAAGTGCAGTAGACTTTATATACATTTTCAAAAGTTAGTTGTTTTCTATTTTTGGAAGTACATCCTAATTCTATGACATCAGGCTTGGCCATGGGATTTTCTCTGCCTTTTAATGTGAAAAGGCATCCTTTTCATGTCATAAGCACACATCACAACCCTTCAGTTGTAGGCCAGTTTATTGACATCAAGCTTCACCAAGTGGCTTGCTTTGTCTAGAAGAATGTGAACTGATGTGAAATGTTACAATTAGAGCAAATGTTTTAACAACCCCTACCATTTTGCTTAATATGACTTCCACAAGAAGGATGTCATTGTCCCAGGTGAGACTGTTCTCTCAATTTGAGCCAGCATTGAGATTATGTAGAGAATCACAGAACAACTGATATTAGGCCAGCATGAGTGAAATTTTTTTTGTTTTTGTAAACTACTAAGAACTAGGAATTGCTTCTTACTCTACTATGACTTATACAAAATTGACTAATACAGCGTGGTTGGATTTGTACTGGTGGTAGGAAAGACATATTCTCATAACAGTAGAAATATGAGTAAAGAATGCTGCAAAATGGTTATGGGAACATTAAAGAGGTAAGCCTCAGTAGAACAGAAGTGCTGCAAAGTAATGAGTTATGAATATTTTATGTAGGTCTTTTTTGGGTAATAGAAAATCTGAAAACACATTCTGGACTTTGGATTTGATCTAGAAATAATGATGGAGATTTAGACTTTTAGTCAGGGGCTCAAAATGTAATGATAACTCTTTTGACTGTTAATTATAATCAGAAAAATTGGGTGAGAAAACAACAGAAATTCTGGGAAAGCTAATGAAAGGGCTGTATTTTTCATTTGATTATGGTTGAAATGTGGTCCATAACTGTGGGGCTAGGAAGAAGTTTAAGAACAAAATAATTCTTTATAAGTAAAACTATTGAGTTCTCTATATTTACAGAATATAGTGAGTAAATAAGAGGAATTAGTCAAACGCATCTTTATAGCTTCAGATCTGAGGGGCTGGGACAATGGAAACACCATTAACAGGGACAGGTAAATTAGAAAAAAAAAAGGCTAATTCTGGGTGTAAACTTTGTGTTTGGAGTAAATAGCTTTTTTAATTTTTTTGTGATAAACCATTCAATGAAAAGTTGGATCAAAGAGAGATCAGGTCCCATGATAGAATTTTCTGAGTTGTCCTCATAGAGATTATCACTGAAGCCAAGAAAATAAATGAGTCTCCGCCAATGAAACAGAAAAATAAAAGAAGGTTAAGAAAAAAAAAATTATGGTTAGGGGGTTGGAAGGAGAGAAGATATAGAATCAAGAAGTTGGATATGAAATTATACTAGACATAGGAATTTTCAAAGCGTTACCTCCCCCCCAAAAGCTAGTTTATTTAGGATTATTTGAAGCATGGAAAAGCAAGAATAGAGAGGATGGGGAAATTTCATTTGGAACATGAATTCTCATGGCCTAACCAAAGAGTTGTTTATTGGTGAAAAATTGAGACTTATGAAGTTTAAGGATATCATAAAATAAATATTGAAAATCAAATGTTCTTATAAAAGAGAATAGGGAGAAGTATAGCAAGAAGCAGGGTCTTTGAAGAATGAGAAATGGATGGGCTGGAGGAGACAGGCGGGGAGATTATTTGCCTTTAGGTGGGATAAGTGCATTTGCTTTATTTGCCTTGGTGAGCTGGTGTGAAAATAAGAAAAATAGCCATCACGTTTGGTTCCTCACTATGTGTGTGACAGGTATTATGTCATTCAATACATCAAATAACTTCATTGGGTACGTGGTGTTTATTATAATCCCCATTCCAAGGAAGAAACATAAGGCAATAAAACGTAAGGAGAATTAACGTAGCTCAGTAGTAAGTGACAGAAATGCGAGTCAAACTCATGAATTTGGATTCAGAATCAGTATCCTAAACCACTACGTTTAGAATGGAAGTTATCAGTGTTGAATTTGAACCAAAGAAAAGTAGATGTCGCCATTATAACAAGAAAATTTAGGGTACTAGCAGCATTTTAAACAAAATGTCATTAGATGCATATATCCCTTTTAGTTCCTACCATTTCAAATATTGGAACATTTCACAATAAAATAAATACTTTAAAAATTCAGTAAGTTATTTAGCTTAACTCCTCACCATTTATGATTCATCTGTAGTATTTCATTTGGTTCTTAAAGCAAACTATGTAAAATTCGCTATTGACTTTTTTTTTCAACAAGTGAGATAAACCTAAGAGTAGAGGAGGAAGAAGTTGATTTTGTCAAAGTCACTCTGGACAGAATGTGGCAGACAGAGATGGAGCTCATACCTAGGCAATCCCTTCACTTGATCCCATCAAACTTGATGTTCTTCCTAATTTGCTAACTAATTTCTACCAAGCACCTATCCTTTTGAAAATAACAGCATTTATACACATTTAGCATTTGATAAAGAACCCTAAGTTTCTCTAAATATTCCTGAGGAAGGCATAACATAAGAATTAGAGATATCAGGGCACCTGGGAGGCTCAGATGGCTTAGTATCTGCCTTCTGCTCAGGTCATGATACCAGGGTCCTGGGATCAAGCCCAGTATGGCCTCCATGCTTGGCAGGGATCCTGCTTCTCCTTCTCCTTCTGCTGCTCCCCTTGCTTGTGCACTCTCACTGTCTCTGTCAATTAATAAATAAAATATTTAGAAAATAATCAAGGAAATCTAACTCTTCAAGAATAGGCTTCCATGCTAGAGTGACTTTCTGATTTCTCCACTCTCTGCACAAAGTCCATTCACTGTATTGAATCCAGAAACACTAATAGTTTGCTCATAGGGAATGCTTCAGGCTTGTTTCTCTATTAACTTTGAGAACCTGTTCCCTGAGGTAGTAACAAAGCTCCTGCACATCACTTTCATCTTCCCATCTACAATTTAAAGTATATTTTAGCTTTGAAGTTGAGCATCACTAGGGCTGCAAAGGCATCGTTTATCCCATGTTCCTATGAGTCATGTATTTTCACAAAGTCCAACTTGTAATCTTTGGTCACAATGTTGTAAAATCTTTCCTTCAATATTATTCCTGTTGTTGCTTAAGTTCATAGGAATAATTTTAGCTATAATTAAAAATACATTTTAGCTCCCATACTTCCAGGAGGCACTTTAAAAATTATTTTTGTTTTCTTCAATCCTGCACTGTGAAATTACCAGCAAATATTTGGATTTTCATCAAAACATAATACATTATTTGTTAAGTATCAAATAAAGCAAAATGAAATTCATCACTCTTATTCTTAGTTATTTCTTTCCCCTAAGATTTCCTAAATGACTTAGTTTCATTATCTACCATAGTTTACTTTGGAAAAGAAGGTCTAAAGAGTTTGTCTTCTGAATTGAACACAGATGTTCAGGTTTCCTGAATACTGATCCATGAAAATGAACAGCCACAAGCAGATGTTACATAATGGTTTCCTGTACAGAGCTCTGCTATGCTGATTGTTCAGTTATCCATACTGTAGCTCCTTTCCCGGGAGATGGTAGATAAGACTCCAGCAGTTTCCTATTGACACAGTTGGTTTGAACAAAAAAATATCCGTACATGGAGAGCATAATCTAAGTAGAGTTGAATTTGAGAATACCTTATGAAGCCTGGAATTATCTCAGCATGTCTAGAGTCAGCTGTGATTTAAAAAAAAAAAAATGTTGTGCCTGTGGTTCTTAGGCTTCTGGATCAATGACTTGGGAGTATGCAGGAAGATGAGCTATTTCATCTCTTCTGCAGGTTGAGAGATATTTCTTTCAGGTTACTTTTTTTCCCTACCATTGAATAAAAGCCATCCACCCCAAGGACAGTTAAAGACCAGATTCTGGGGGATCCTAAAAGTTAAGAATCCTTTGTATTGGTTGTGTTAGGCAACACTGCACTTTCCTGTGCTTCTGCAAGAATGAAAACAAAAAATAATGTTTAAGGAAAACTAGTCAACAATATGCTTGGGTATGGTTTAGATCCTTAAAAAAATAATAGAGAAGCACAGTCTCAGACCCATGAGTTGGGGGTATTATCTATTATCTGTTTTGTCACAAACCTACCATGTGATCATCATAATTCGTCTTGTGTTTCTTAGTTTCTGTTTTATCACTTCTAAAATGAGAGTGTTAAAAAAAAGGGCAGAAACAGACACATATATACAGAGAACAAATTGATGATTGTCAAAGGGAAGAGAAAATGATGCGGAGTGGGAGGTCCAGTTTTCCACGTGTAGAGTGAATAAGTCATGGGATGAAAGGTCTAGCATAAGGAAAATAGTCAACAGTATAGTAATATATTATATGGTGACATGTCATGACTCCACTCGTGGTGAGCAGAGAACAATGAAGAGTTTGTTAAATCACTATTTTGTACACCTGAAACTAATGTAATGTTGTATATCAACTACAGTTGATTAAAAAAATAATAATAATCCTGTCATTTCTGTAGAAATTGCTGTGAAGAGTAGAAAATTACTGTGAAATTTACATTCTGTGAAATTAAATAAAGAAAATTCTGTGAAAATTAAAACTTTTTAATTAAATTAAAAAAAGTTAATTTTTTAAATTTTTAATTAAATTGAAAATTTAAAAAATTAAAAATTTAAAACTTTTCACAAGAAAAAATAGATATTTAAAAAATAAAATGAGGGTGTTATGTTAGTTTTTTGCAGGCTTGTATATATGCATTTATTATTTTATTAAGATAGAAATGACTGACATGGGGGGAGACAAGATGGCGGGGAAGTAGGAAGAGGCGCCCTTTCAACCTGTATCCTAAAGTGAGCTGATTACCTTCCAAAGAACTCTGATCACCAATGAAATCAGCCTGAGATCAGAATTATACACGTCTAGGCTCTACAGGGACAGAAGACGCCAGTGGGCAGGTAAAGTGGAGTGGGAAAATTGGACTGATATGGGAAGATAAACGAAAGGGGGAAGGAGCCACCAGAGGCAATGGATTGGAAAGTAATACCTTAATATGAGAGTGCCCTGCATCTGGGGCCAGCATTAGCTTGGAGTCTGGTTGAAAGCATTCAAAGAGAGCAAAGGATCACAGGGGGAAATTGTGGGAATCAGGGCTGCTAGGTACAGGGGCTTAAGTCCCCGGACCCAGGACAGCCTCTCCTGGCGCTGAGCCAGAGAGAATGCGGTGGAGGAACCAGATCTTGGTCCCTGAGCTGCCAGCGCTGTGCCAAGAACGCGTGGGGTCCGGCTCCTGTGAGGGGCTGGGAGCCTCGCCAGATGGCAGAATGCTGAGCCTTGCTAACAGAGCCTGAGACACGTTTGCCCCTCACCCTCCCCTGAAAGAGGTGTGTGAAGGCCCAGCCGGGCTCCTAGATCTGCACCATTACACCAGGGACTGAGATGCACTCAGACACCTCACCCTCCCCTGAGAGAGGTGCACGCAAGCCCAGCACTCTTAGACCCAGAAAGACCAGGCAGTCCCAGCCCAGGCCAGCGGGAAAGTCTCAGTGTGTGATCACTGCTTGGAACCTCTCTGGTGGTCTGGAGCTGCCCAGACAGACACCACTGCCATGGTTTTGGGTACAAGCAGAAGATCCTGCGTCCCCAGGGACCATGACTCAGAACCTGCTCTACCAGCGTCCAAGGGGGAATTTATTTGGGCTCTGCAGCCAGATTGAGGCTTCTTTCTGAGAAGGAGGTCAGGGTGCAGTTTGCTTTCCTCTGAACCTACAAAAACCATCAAAAGCAGTCAAGGCGAGAAAAAAAAAAAGTGAACAAACATAAAAACCTCCAGAGAACAAAAGCCTAAAAAAAAAAAACCGGTTTCCACAGAGCCCACCCCCTTGAGGGGGGCGGAAGGACTTAACTCAGGGAACAACATTGACTGAAAACCCACGTGGCAGGCCACTCCCCAAGAAAATCAACCAGGAAAGAAAAAAAAAAAAAAAAAGAAAAGAGAACAACAACCACTACTTCATAGGACAACTTTTATTTTTAACTCGTTCCTACTATTCTGGTTCTTTTTTTTATATATAGATAATTTTTAACCTATTTACCATCACAGTGAGATGTTCAGTACATCAAATTCCATAATAACCTTTTAATCTGAACTTTTAGATACATACACCTGTGTTTTTCTTTTGCATTTCTATTTTTTTTAATTTTAGTTTAGTTTAGTCTAGTTAATTCCTTTTTTATTTTTATTTTCTAATATTCATATACAGTTAAACTTTAAGGTAATACCCTTTCCCCAATCAATGCTACCCCTATTGCATATACCGCTACCCCTATAGGAAAACCACTTTTTATCCCCCTTCATCTAGGGAAAGTTGAGTCCTTTAACAAATATATCAAGATACATCCAGGAAGAATCAAAACAACCTTCCTCACCCACACTGAGAACTTATTACCACTCACCCAACTTTTTCTTCCACCAGTGTTTCTGTGTTTTTGTGTTTGTCCTGATAGTATATAAATCTTATACTTGGGGTTCTTTTTGAAGAGGTTCTTCTTTTATTTGCATATATATATATATATATATATATATATATATATATATATATATATATTTTTTTTTTTCCCTCTTGTCATATACTTTTATCAGTCTTTTTGTTTGTCTGTTTTTGTTTGTATACTTCATAAATCTTACCTTGGGGCCCATTTGGGCTGAACCTCCTCTTTTATCTTCCCTTCTTTCCCTCACACACACACTCTCTCTCTCTTTTCTTTTTCTCTTCTTTTTCCTCTCATTTGGGTGGGGAATCCTGATTGCTCAGAAGCGTTCCAGGGTGCACTTTCACTGCACCATGGTCGATACATTCAGCTACATCTGTTCAGTCATCTCTCACCAAAATGACTAGAAGAAGGAATGCCCAACAGAAGAAAAATACAGAGGATGGGCCTTCTGCAGCAGAGCTAATGGCTATCAACATAGACAATATGTTGGAAAGAGAATTCCGGCTAACAATTTTCCAGGCAATAGCTAGGTTGGAGAAAGCCATGGATGACCAAACAGAATTGATTAGGGCAGTACTAACGTGACAAGGGAAGATGTTCACACTGTTAGGGCAGAATTGAAAGCCACCAGGGATGAGGTTCACCATGCTCTCAATGAGTTACAATCTAATCTAAATTCTCTAAAAGCTAGGGTAACTGAGACAGAAGATAGAATTAGTGATCTGGAGGACAAACAGATAGAAAGAAAGGATCAGAAGGAAACCTGGAACAAAGAGCTTAGAAGCCACGAAAACAGAATCAGGGAAATAAATGCACCATGAAACGTTCCAACATCAGAATTACTGGAATCCCTGAAGGGGAGGAGAAAGAAAGAAGTCTAGAAGATATAGTGGAACAAGTTCTTCATGAAAATTTTCCCAATATCGCAAATGGAAGCAGCGTTCATGTACTAGAGGCTGAAAGGTATCCACCCAAGATTATAGATTAAAAAAAAAAATCAAGGCAACTGATAGTCAAATTGAGGAATCATAATTGTAGGGACAATCTCTTGAAAGCTGCTAGGACAAAGAGGCTCCTTATGTACAGAGGAAAGCCCATTAGAATAACGTCAGACCTGTCCACAGAGACCTGGCAAGCCAGAACGGGCTGGAAAGATATACTCAGGGCACAAAATGTGAAGAACATGCAGCCAAGAATACTTTATCCAGCAAGACGACATTCAAAATGGATGAAGAGATAAAGAGTTTCCAAGACCGGCAAGGTTTAAAAGACTATGCAACCACCAAGCCAACACTGCAGGAAATATTAAGGGGGGTTCTATAAAAGAGGAAAAATCCTAAGAATAGCATTGAACAGAAATATAGAGAATATCTACTGAAAGAAAAAACTTCAAAGGTAACAGATGTCAAAAAAATGTTTCTATCAAAAATCACTCTCAATGTGAATGGCCTAAATGCGTCCATAAAATGACAGTGTTGCAGATTGGATAAAACGACAGGACCCATCCATATGTTGTCTACAAGAGACCCATTTTGAACCTAAAGATACACCCAGACTGAAAGTGAAGGGATGGAGAAGCATCTTTCATGCAAATGGGCCTCAAAAGAAGGCCCGGGTAGCGATTCTCATGTCAGATAAATTAGATTTTAAACTAAAGACTATAGTCAGAGATACAGAAGGACACTACATAATTCTTAAAGGGATTATCCACCAAGATGATCTAACAATTGTAAATATCTATGCCCCCAACATGGGAGCAGCCAATTACATAAGAAAACTGTTAATCAAGGTAAAGAGTCATATGATAGGAATACATTAATAGTAGGAGATCTTAACACGCCTCTCTCAGAAATAGACAGATCATCAACACTTAAAATCAATAAAGAAACAAGAGCATTGAATGACACATTGGACTAGATGGACCTCATAGATATATACAGAACATTCCACCCTAAAACAACAGAATACTCATTCTTCTCAAGTGCACATGGAACCTTCTCAAGGATAGACCACATACTGGGCCACAAATCAGGACTCAACCGATACCAAAAGACTGAGATTATTCCCTGCATATTCTCAGATCACAATGCTTTGAATCTGGAGCTCAATCACTAGGAGAAGTTCAGAGGGAACTCAAACACCTGGAAGCTAAAGACCACCTTTCTTAAGAATGTTTGGGTCAACTTGAGATCAAAGAAGCACTTAAACAATTCATGGAAACCAATGAGAATGAAGACAATTCGGTCCAAAACCTATGGGATACAGCAAAGGTGGTCCTAAGGGGGAAATGCATAGCCATCCAAGCCTCCCTAAAAAAAAAAAAAAAAAAAAAAAAAAAAAAAAAAAAAAAAAA
>PJEN01028790.1:0-11328 GCA_004024605.1 Pteronura brasiliensis
GGCGCCCAAAAGGCACCCAAAGGGTGGGGCCATACTCCTTGGTAGCTAGGAGGCAGTATGCGCCCCCACTGATTGAATGTCTCCACCTGACCTGACCCACCATTGTATTTGGGCCATTATCTTCACCTGACCTGACCCTCTCTGTATTTGTTACCTGGGACTGGTTTCCTGGACTTGCTTTTAAGTAAGTTGCCCTAGTGGGGGTAGTGGGTCAATTTAAGTTTTACTGCATAAACAACAAAATGGCAGTTCAACTGGTGTGGGGCCGCTCTGGCTGAATAGACCCTTACATTCCCCCCTTTTCTTTGGAGATTAGTCAAAACTTGACTTGGCTAGCCAGTTCTATGCCCCCTGTTTAATGGCTGCCAGACTGTTTTAATGGACTCCAGAGTGATTTACCCAGAAACAGCATTTCTCTCCTAGAGTTACGCAGAGCTTCCCTTTTTCTAGGAATAGTATGTCAAGCCTTCCTCTATCTTGCAATTATCTATATCTCTCACCTATATTTAACAATAGGAGCAACAATGAACTCAATGAACTCGTTGTTTTTTGAGTCTTAGCTTTAGTTCACGATCGGCGGGGTCCATCAGCTGGGGCTTCATCTCTGGGAGGCGTCCTCGTCCTCGGCTACTTTGATGTGACTCACGTGAATCCAGGCCCTGATGCCGCCTACTTTTATTGCCCTGGGGGTGGTCAGGAAGACAGTAAACAGCCCCTTCCAGCGAGGCTCCAAGTTTCCCACTTGGTGGTGGCATATCCAAACCAAGTCTCCAGGTTGGTAAGGATGTGGCTTCACCTCCATCTCCATCTCTGCGTGGGCAGTTTGTATCCCTGCGTGGGTTTAACAGACTGTAATGCCTGCAGTGGTTGGAGTACAGACTGATCAGTCATTTCTGCTATAGAAACCTCTTGTAGCCGAGGGCAGAGCAGGGAAAAGGGTGGTCTCCCAAACATTATTTCAAATGGGGCCACCTTGTTAAGTAGGGTGTACATTGTGCCCTGAGGAGAGCAAAGGCAAGGACATCCACCCATCCACCACCAGTCTCCAGAATTAGCTTTGTCAAGGTCTCTTTATGAGTCCGGTTCATTCTCTCTACTTGCCCTGAACTCAGGCCAGTAGGCACAATATAGTTTCCAATTAGTGCCCACAGCCTTGGCCAATGCCTGTGAGACTGAACTCAACAAATGCAGGGCCATTGTCTGACCCGATCACGAGAGGCAGCACAAACCTAGGAATTATTTCTTCTAGTAGCTTTTTGGCTACCACTCCTGCCGTCTCATGTTTGGCGGAGAAAGCCTCTACCCAGCCTGAAAAGTTATCCACAAAAACTAACATATCCTTATGTCCATATTTTCCCGGTTTCAGCTCTGTAAAACCCATTTCCCAATAAATTCCTGGCTCTTTGTCTCTTTCTCTCTTCCCTCGTCCCGTTCTATTTTTCCCACATTTACTGCCTGACATTGAGCCCCTCTATCAACCACATCCTGAGCCGTATGCCCTAATTTAGAAACCTGGAACTGCTTGCCCATAAGCTCCTTAAGCTTGCGTGTCCCCAAATGAGTGCCCTGATTTACTAATTTTCTTCCTAGTCTTCGAGGAAGAATTAACTTTCCTGTTCTAGCCTTAACGCAGCCCCCTTCATAGTCCAGTTTAACCCATTTTTGTAAATACTTTAAATCTTCCTCTGAATAATCTGGTTTTTCTGGTAAGGCTGGAGCCGGGAGTGTAACCAGCTCTTGTGCTCTTTGCGGCTGGATCTGCTAATTGGTTTCCTTTCGAAATCATATCAGTCCCCTTTGGGTGCCCTGGGCAATACATACTAGCCACCTCTTTTGGGTCCCAAATAGCCTGGAAGAGACCCAATATTTCCCCTCTGTTTTTAATTCCTTTTCCTTCTGCTGTTAATAGCCCCTTTCTTTATAAATAGCCCCATGTATATGGAGAGCAGCAAAGGCATACCTGCTATCCCTATAGATGTTGGCGGTATTACCTTTGGCCATCTGCAGTGCCTTGGTGATTGCAATCAGCTCAGCTTTTTGCACCAAGGTTCCGTGTGGCAGGGCTGCCATCCAGAGTTCCTGCTCAGGAGAAACCACCGCAGCCCCCGCATACCTCTTTCCATTGATCATGGAAACTCTGTGAACAGAGTCATCTCCGCATCTGGGTGGGAGTGTCTCTGAGATCTGGCCTTATTCCTGACCTCCCCGCAGTCCTGTGGGTGGTCAGCCAGCTCCTCTGGTAGAAACATGGCTGGATTTAGCACCGCTAGGGGCCGGAAAGTCACTTTGGTTCATTGAGGAGGAGGGCCTGATACCCTGTCACTTGGGCGTTTGTCATCCACCGGTCTGGTGGAGTCCAAAGAAGGCCCTTGATAGAGTGGGTGGTGGTCAAGATGAGATTTTGACCCAAAGTCACTTTGCTTGTATCCTTGACCAGGATGGCCGTGGCAGCAATTATGCAGAGGCAAGCTGCTACTGGATCTAGTTTTTTGCTAAGATAGGCTACTGGCCTTTGCCAAGGCCCCAGAGTCTTGAGTCAAAACTCCCTTGGCCACCCCTTCCACTCTTCCGTAGTGAGTCCTCCCTTAGTTTGTAGAGAGGTCGGGCAATCCCCGCGAACCGCGGTATCCACAGTATGCAGTAGCCCACCGTCCCAAGAAACTCCTTCACTTGTCGGGGCATGGTGGGGCAGGGGTATCGGGTGATCGATCACCTCTTTCCTGGACTCAGACAGTGAACGCACTCCCTCATGGAGATCAAAGCCTAAATAAGTGGCATGGCTCTGACAGAACTGTGCTTTCTTTGCTGACACCCGATACCCTTTTTCCTTCAGAGTCGTCCCCCACAAACATGACTCATAGTCCTCAGCGTCTATTAGCAAGTCATCAACATATTGTAACAGAGTGACTCCGGGGTTGGAGGTTCTGTACTCAAGCAAATCCTCATGTAGGGCCTCTTCGAAGACGGTGGGTGAGTTCTTGAACCCTTGGGGAAATCTTATCCAGGTGAGCTGGCCTGGGAACCCTTCATGTGGGTCGGACCACTCAAAAGCAAAAAGAGGGTGGGATTCCCTTGCTAAAGGTATGCAGAAAATGCATCTTTGAGATCTAAGACAGCATACACATTTCTTTTGGGGCCCAGGAGGGAGAGTGGGGTATAGCGGTTAGGCACCATGGGGTGAATATCTTCAACCCATTTATTAACTTCCCGCAAGTTCTGAACAGGTCGGTACTCCACAGTTTCGGCCTTTTTGATGGGCGGCAAAGATGTGTTCCATGTTGACTTGCAAGGAACTAGGATCCCATCTCCTCGGAGGAGAGGATCCCTTCCTTTGTTTCCCGGGTGAGGGAGTACTGCCAGACGGGAACAGCCATAGCCATCGTTTTTAACTGCACCACCACTGGAGGCCATTCCTTGGCCAAGCCAGGGGGCTTCCTTTCTGCCCAGTCCTCGGGAAACTTGACCTATAGGGTTTGGAGAAGGCTCCCCAGCCCCATCTCCTCTGGTTTTGAGACTGGCTCGTAAAGGATGTATTCATCTACTGCTGCCAGAATCACCTGCACAGTGGGTTGTCTCAAGGTTACAGTCATGTCTCCTTACGAGAAATGAATGCCAGCTCGTAACTTGTGGAGGATTAGGGAGGACCAAAAATCAATGTCTGACTACTCCTGAGTGTAACGTTTTATAGGAGAGATTAACATGACACCAGGCGAGGTGGGTGCAAGGCAAGATTTATTAAAGGCACTCTCCCACGAAGTTTCAGGGCTCAGGAGAAGGGGAGCCAGGAAAGTTGTGCTGGGAGGAGGTGGGCACCCTTGGGCTAGGTTCCTCAACTCTGGAAAGGGGAGTGGGGGAAGTTGCACTGGAAGGGAGTTGGTGGGGGTCTTTTATCAGGCCAAGGCAGGGCATGGGCTCACATGCATATATGGTAGGGTATTTGGTGATCTGAGGGTATGGGGTGGGGGGTCCTGATATTTCTGTTTCCTGCAGAGGTATCAGGTTACCTATGGACATGTGACCTGGGCATGCATCCTTTTGGAGGGAGAGTCAAGGGTTAAGGAAAGGGGGTAGGAGCCTGGAAGATGGCACGCCCCGGGGGTCATTTCTATTGTTCCTTCTGCATTCCTGGAGCACGATGACCCAACATTCTGACCTTTTTGGTGTAATAGGGGTGGCAATTCAGATCTGGCTACTTCCTGCTGGCAAAGGGGTGTCGTTACAGGGTCCTTCAGTTGTGGGTAGGCGGATATAGGGATGCAGGAGGAGTTGGTTGACAGTGAACCTGGAAACCTCGCAGATGCGATCCTGAATGAAGCAAAGAACACAGGGGGCGATTAGTGCTAATAAGCAGAGGAGAATAAGGGGACTTAGGATCGGAAGGAGCCAGGTCGTTAAGGGGGAGAGCCACCATTGAGAGGGGTTTATTTCAGGGCGAATCTGGACACGAAAGGAGTTGCGGATTTTGCCAAGACACCGATATTGGTTTTGACTATACCAGATTCATTGATGTAATAGCAGCATTCTTCCTTGAGGAAAAAACAGGTTCCTCCCTTGTCTGCAGTGAGCAGTTCCAGGGCTCGTAGGCTCTGTAGGGCTACCTGGGCCACTGAGATAACTTGTCATTGTAGGGATGCCAAGGACTCGGCTGAGGCCTCCACAGCTGTTTGGAGCTCTTTGGATAAATCTTGGGTAGCATCTATGGAGTGAGCTAGGGCCCTGATGCCCAGCCCGGTGGCCACTAGGGAAGATGCCAAGGAGACCCCAATAACCAGGGGAAGAAACACAGGCCTTTTCTGTTGCAGGATTGTGGTGGAGAGGACGGCCATTTCTGCTAGGCCTGGCACCCTCCAGGCTGGCAATCTGTGGTGACCAACTGACTAGACCGTGTGGTGTCCCCATGGGTCCCAGTTTCCACTAGGAAGAAGGGCCACCTTAACTCAGGGTCACCGGAGGGGTAGTTACAGGGGGGTGTAGAAGGAGGAGGGTGAGGAGAAGTGGTGTGGGAAATCTGCAACTGCGTGGGCCCCAGGGTTTGGGAAGTCCAGGCATCCTGTTGTGGGGCTGGTTCTAGAGTGGAGATGTGTACCCACGGGTGGTGTCCTAGGAGTTTTGCCGCTGTGGGAGTTGTGAGAATAATAGTATGGGGGCCGGTCCGCCTGGGCTGTAAGGACTTTGGGTGAAGTTTTCGTAGGAGAACTTGGTCCCCAGGATTTAGGGCCTGGGGGAAGTCTCCACCTGGGCTGTTGGGGGTGGGGATGGTTGCATCTGCATGAGCCCATAGGAGGGCTCCTAAGAGGGTCAGATAGGGCAGATAAGATAGGAGGGGTGGAAGAGAGGCAGGCAGGTTGTGATTGAGTAGGAAGGTCCTGCCATACGGGAGCTCAAAAGGGCTGAGTCCTGACAGCCTCGAGTAGAGGTCCTAAGGTGGGTGAGTGCTAGTGGGAGAAGGTTGGCCAAGAGAGGTGGGTTTCAAGAGTGCGTTTGGTGAGTTGTTCCTTGAGGAGGCCATTGGCCCTCTCGACCTTACCTGAGGATTGGGGGTAATAGGGGATATGGAGTTTCCAGGTGATGTTGAGGCTCTCAGAGATCTGTTGTGTGATGCTGGAGATGAAGGCCGGTCTGTTGTCTGATTGTAGGGTAAGAAGGAGTCCAAATCTCAGAATGATGTGTTCAGTGAGAACCGTGGCGACCATGTCTGCTGTTTCCCTAGCGGTGGGGAATGCCTCGTCCAGCCTGTGAAGGTGTCCACAAAAGTTAGTAGGCATATAAAGGTTTTGTGTCTAGGCATGTGAGTGAAGTCAAGTTGCCAGTCCTCGCCTGGATGATGCCCACAGAGCTGGTGGGTGGGTCCCGGTCTGTGGAGGCCGCCCTGGACGTTGATCACAGAATAGGTTCTGCAGGCCTGGTGTATGTCCTTAATGGTCTTTTGGAGGAGGGGGTGGTGAAAGAGAGGTTGGAGAAATTGGTATAGGGCCCTTGGACCGATGTGGAGAGACTGGTGGATGTCAGTAATGAGGGTGTGGATTAGGCCATTTGGGAGGGCAATTTTGTCCTGGACATAATACCATCCCTTGTCACCCAACCTGCCACCTAATGTTTTGAGGGCCCGAGTCTCCTCATCAGTGTACAAGGGACTGTGAGGTGTGTTGAGGAATAGGAGAGGGGCTGGAGAGGTGTTTAAGGCCGTCTGTCGGGCAATAGAGTCAGGCTTGTTGTTCCCCAAAGAGATGGGGTTCTTGGAGGCCTGATGGCCATGGCCAGTGGACAATAGCCACCTCAGTAGGGTAATTGACAGCCTCGAGGAGTTTAGCAATAAGAGGCCCATTGACTATGGGGGTTCCCTTGGTTGTGAGAAATCCCCTTTCTTGCCAGAGGACAGAGTGAGTGTGGGTAATAAGGAAAGCCTATTTGGAGTCAGTATAAATAGTGCCCCGTTGGCCCTCAGATAAGTGAAGGGCCCTGGTAAGAGCCACAAGTTCTGCCTTTTGAGAAGTAGTCCCAATGGGAAGGGGGGCTGCTTCTATGACAGCGTCCAGGGTGACCACTGCATAGGCCGCACATCACCGTCCATCTGGAGCTAAGAGGGAGCTCCCATCCACAAACAGTGCAATTGGGGTCAGGCAGCGGCTGGTCCCAAAGTCCTGGATGGTAGGGAGAGAGTTCCTCCAGGAATTGAGAGCAGGAATGGGAAGGAATGGGGGTAGACAAAGTTATCGGCAAGAGAGTGGTGGGATTTAGGAGAGGGGAGACAGTGCGACCTGCTCGTTTTCTATGAACAGCTGGTGGTAGAGTTGGAGACGGGAAGGAGTGAGTTGTGCCAAGGTTTTGTGGCTAAGTCCATTAATGGATGGGGGGAGAAGACCATGATGGGCTGTCCTAAGGTAAGTTTGAGGGCCTCCTTTGTCAGAGAAGCGGCTGCCGCTAGGGCCCTGTGGCAGGGCTGCCATCCCTGGGCGGTGACATCTAGTTGCTTGGAGAGTAAATGGGGATAAGGAGACCCTGCTGCCAGATGCGGTCGCTGATGAGCTTAAGCCCTCGCCGGTGGGTTGGTACTACAGGTCTGGAAATGTCCTATACCTGCGGGTCTATGGAGGGGAGACAGTCCGGGATAGAGGACGAGTCACAGGGAAGTAGAAGAAGGACGAGGTGAGCAGAAGTCGAGGGAGAGGAAGAGAGACGAATGGTGGCCTGAAGTTTGTGGAGGATGTCCCTGCCTAGTAGGGGAACGGGGCAGGAAGGGATAATGAGGAAGGAGTGTGAGAAGGGGAACCCATCCTCCAGGCTGCGTGTAAGGGGTGGGGTGGCCTTTGGAGTGGAGAAAGTACCATCAATTCCCATAACTGCAACTGGGGAGGGGTGAGTAGGACCCGAGTAGGAAGGCAGGACAGAATAGGTAGCCCTTGTGTCCAACAGAAAGGAAATGGACTTACCCGCTACCTGGAGCATGACCCTGGGCTTGGCATAGTTGAGAGGGGTGTCCGAGTCTGGGCTCCCTCAGTCATCCTCCAATCCGAGAAGTTGGAAGGCAGGACTTACCGTCTCAGGGTCTCCCCCACGTGGAGGCGCCGGGAATCCCCCAAGGCTGGGCCAGTCCGATTTCCAGTGGCCCATCATGTGGCATCGAGGGCACGGCCTAGTAGGCGCTTTTGGATTGGGGCATTGATGGGCCCAGTGTCCCTCAGCTCCGTACTTGAAACAGGCCCCCAGAGGGACGTGGTTAGGTGCTCCCTTCTGCTGACCCCAGAACCTGCCGGCCTCAGGGCTGCTACCAGGGCTTGGGTCTGCAGTTGGACCTTCTGTTGGGAGTCTGGATTGGCGCTTAAGTTCTGTTGCCTCCTCTTGGGAGTTAAAGAATTTATTATTTTTTTTTTAAAGATTTTATTTACTTATTTGACAGAGATCACAAGTAGACAGAGAAGCAGGCCTGTAGAGGGGAAGAAGCAGGCTCCCTGCTAAGCAGAGTCCGATGTGGAGCTTGATCCCCGGACCCTGGGCTCATGACCTGAGCCGAAGGCAGAGGCTTTAACACACTGAGCCACCCAGGAGCCCCGAGAGTTAAAGACTTTAAATGCCATTTTCACCAGATCAGAAATGGGAGTTTGAGGGGCGCCTGGGTGGCTCAGTGGGTTAAAGCCTCTGCCTTCTGCTCAGGTCATGATCCCAGGGTCCTGGGATCGAGACCCGCATCGGGCTCTCTGCTTCGCGGGCAGCCTGCTTCCTCCTCTCTCTCTCTGCCTGCCTCTCTGCCTACTTGTGATCTCTGTCTGTCAAATAAATAAATAAATAAATAAATAAATAAATAAATAAATAAAAGAAATGGGAGTTTGAGGTCCCTCCTCCACTATCTTTAATCTTTTTTGCATGTTGACGGCTGACTGAGAAATATAGTGGGTAGTTAAAACAGTCGCCCCTGCCAGAGAGGCCTGGTCTAGGCGAGTGTGTTGAGTCAGCGCCTTAGTAAGTTGGTTCAGAAACATGGCCAGGTTTTCATTGGGTTCCTGAATGATTTCCCTTCACAAACCTTCTACAACTTTCCTTTGCAGTCAAGTTTTCTCCCAAACAACCATCTCATTTAGGACAAAATTACCTCCTTTTACTTTCAACAAAATGTACTCCGATTCCTTAAATCTTTCTTACATATCTTCTACTTTCCTACATAGAGTTGTTTCCTTTATTTCCATCAGTTTTACAGTTAGCATAATTTTGTACTCTCTTAGAAACACCTTTAGTTATTAACCTCCTGTCAGTTATTAATCAATTGTGAACGGTTATAAGAGAATTCTTTAGATGCCAATTTATGAATCAGTTAAGCACAAACCATGGTTACTAACAGATTTAAATGTTCTTATTTTCTTTTCTGTAAGAAGTCAAAAGCACAAACCTATGTTCAGTTATCAGTGACTTGGCATTTTATCCTCTTTGGAAAAGACCTAAATGTCCAACAAATTTAATTCCATTTGTCATCCAAGCAAAACTTTAAACTTTCAGGTTACCAAAGACTTTGAAAGCTATTTCAGCAATTACCCATTAAAACTTTGAGACAGACAATTAACCATCAGTTTAGTCATTTATTTGCTAACAGATTTTAACAAATAACAAGAGCTTATTTGACCTTCAGTAAACTTTGAAGTTTCACATTTACCGCTGATAACTTTGTCAGGAGTTCAGATAGGAGTGGGGAGGGGTCGGGGAAGGGGTAGAGGAGGGCGCCAGTGGTTCAGAAATCCTGAACATAAGGGACCTTGGCCCATCTGACTTGGTGTCTGCTGAGGTTATTTAGGTCCATGTGATGAGGGAGCAGGAGGCTGGCTGAAGACAAAGCAAAAGCTGGCACCTTGCACCCTCTCTCCACCCTCTCCCCTCGGTAATGTGTGTGACATTCCTGACTGCCATAAGCTAGAAGCAAATAGTTAACTTGCAGAGATCACAATTCTGCAAGACAGGAGTCTCCCTTGGTTTACAAATGTCCTAGAGATCTACAAAGAAGTTACCTGATCAATAGCACAATTTCCAGAGGCAAATAACTCAGTTCCTCAAGCCCTAAATAAAGTTAAATTTCTTCTAAACCCAAATCTCACTAACAAAGATGTGAATGGCTTGGCAAAAGACAATATTGATCAAGCCCCAAGGCCTCCAGTATCCTGGCACCAAGTAGGCCCTCTTTAGCATATGAAAACTCCATTGAAACCTCCCTTCCCCTCACCTTCCCCCAACTGCAAGGTACAGAACCTGCCATCTCTCACAACCCAGGGCAGCAGCTCTTCCTGCCCAGGGGTCCTGTCCCTGTGCTTTAATAAACAACATTTTGCACCAAAGATGTCTCAAGAATTCTTTCTTGGTCATCGGCTCTGGACCTCAGCCAACCGAACCTCACCTAGGTTCTAGAACTTCATCACATGAAAATCTGATGATTAAACGTGCCTTCCAGAAGCCATTGGGACTGATTTTCTAATTGGAACTGTGGCCAAGTGACAGTACAGTAAAGTCGTTTTTGCAGGTCCTGGTCCAGTTCCAGGATTTTAAGATTGGCCAAGAGGCCTAAAACACCCCCGGGATGTTTTAGGGTCGAATTTCGATTGGGAGGTCCCCAGGATTCGTTGACGGGCAACCCGAGGGCTGGAGGAAGGTGTCCCCTAGTCCACCACTGGGTTGCAGAAAAACTGTCGACTGCCATAGAGGTTAGGACGTCTTCCAGCCTGTCAGAGTCAAGGAGGTCACCTGGTGACTGGCGGGGTCTGCCCTGACATGGCCGTGATTAGGGCAGGGATTTCTGGACCGAGGCACAGAATGGGGGGAACTCACCAGGGCTTCAGAATTGGCGTTGGGAAAGGCAGGTCTGGGTCTGGATAGGGAGAGGAGAGATCCTCCCCACTGGGGTGGCTCAGTCTCCTCCAGGGTTTCGGGCACCAAATGTAAGGTTTTATAGGCGAGATAAACAAGACACCAGGTGAAGTGAGTGCAAGGCAAGATTTATTAAAAGCACTCTCCAAGGAAGTTTCAGGGCTCAGGAGAAGGCGAGCCAGGAAAGTTGCGCTAGGAGGAGGTGGGCACCCTCTGGCAAGGTTCCTTGACTCTGGAAAGGGGAGTGGGGGAAGTCACACTGGGAGGGAGTTGGCAGGGATCTTTTATCAGGCCAAGGCAGGGCATGGGCTCACATCCATATATGGTAGGGTATTTGGTGATCTGAGGGTATGGGGTGGGGGGTCCTGATACTTCTGTTTCCTGCAGAGGTATCAGGTTACCTATGGACACGTGACCTGGGCATACATCCTTTTGGAGGGAGAGTCAAGGGTTAAGGAAATCGCGGGAGGAGTCTGGAAGATGGTGGCCCCAGGGGTCATTTCTATTGTTCCTCCTGCATTCCAGGAGCCAGCTGACCCAACACCTAGGCCAAATTTAAAGTCCTTTCTGTTGTCCATTTATGTCTCTCTGTGCCATTTCCTCTCCAGATAGTTTTCCCATAGGTTTAAGTAATGATGAAAATTGGGCTCCCGTGTCTACCAAAAAATCAACGGATTTCCCCTCCACCTCAATTTTGACCCGAGGTCTGGGAAGGGGCTCCAAACCATGGCCCCTTCAGTCTTTGGTGGCCAGCACTGCCGTCCTCTTCTTGGGGCACTCCTTCACCCAATGTCCTTTTTCCTTGCAGTAAGCACACTGATTTGAATCTAAGGCTTATCGCCCACTTTCATTCCACTGGCCATCCCCTACCTGCCTTTTCCCTTTCCATTGACTTCTTCCCTGCTATCTCCTTCCTGCCTCATGTAATGTCAAAACCTTAACTTTTTTTTTTTTTTTTTTTTTTTTTTTTTTTTTTTTTTTTTTTTT
>PJEN01028791.1:0-11326 GCA_004024605.1 Pteronura brasiliensis
ATCTCTCTGTCAAATAAATACATAAAATCTTAAAAAAAAAAAAATCTTGGTTATTTATAGAGTAAGTTGCTTAAAGTGGAGCTCAAGGGTTGAGGCTTGAGATAAGAATTATTGCTATTTAGAATTGCACAAGAAAAATTGTCATGATATACAATGTGTTTGAGCATGCTTTTAAAGATAAGTCATTCTTCTTAGGTAACTGGTAGTTGCTTACCGCCTTGTTTTAATTACTTACACATAAAAGGCCACAAAACGTAAAAATGGCTTGTTGCTGGCAAGCATTTCCCTTTATGGAATTAATTTAGTGACACCCCTCTCCCCTGCCCCAAGTCCCAGAAAATGACAGTTGTCCTGCCATTCCAGACAATCGCTAGCTTTATATATATGCTTAGGAAACTGTAGCATGGCCAAACATCTTGATGTAGTAGTGGTAATTAATCTTTTAGTGAAACGCCTGGTCGGGACTGTCTTAATAAAAACTCTACATATCATCACATTGTATTATTTTTACCTGCAATGTGAAGCAAACTCAGATGCATCCAGACTTAAATTACTGATGGTTCTTTGATTTATTTCAGTAAACATCCTGACAACTAATTTGTTTTAAGTCCTAAGAATTTTATTTCAGTAAGTAAAATGGAAGTATTACAAAATACTACTGTATTACCAAATGTGCCTTACCATAAAAATTTAAGAAACAAGCATTTCAACTTAAATAGGCCCATGTAATGGGGGTTACATGGAATAGGCACTTTCATTTCCTATACTTCTTGGTTTTGAACACTCCATGGACTATTTGATTTTAATCATTGCTTTGCTTGCAGAGAGGAATTTGATGCTATTTAAAGTGGTACCAGCCGGGGAGCTTGGGTGGCTCAGAGGGTTAAAGCCTCTGCCTTCGGCTCAGGTCATGATCCCAGGGTCCTGGGATCGAGCCCCGCATCGGGCTCTCTCCTTGGTGGGGAGCCTGCTTCCCCCTCTCTCTCTGCCTGCCTCTCTGCCTACTTGTGATCTCTCTCTGTCGAATAAATAAATAAAATCTTTAAAAAAAAAAAAAAAAGTGGTACCAGCCAAGAAATGTGTCCCTGCCCAAAAAGCCAAGCATCAGACTTAGAGCAAACTTTTCTTTTTATTTAGCTCCCTTAAAGCGTCACTACCATACATTGCATTGTCCAGAATGATTCTCTTAGAATGTTACTGAATGTTGCATCATCTGAAGACCCCTAATGAAAGTTAGGTATCCAGAACCCCGGTGGAAAATTGTTTGGAGATGCCACATGTGCTGGCATTGTTCTCAGCATGCTCTATAAGATTTTATCTAGTGGAAACAAAAATATAATAGTTATGTTGGAAAACATAAGCTTTCTGTTCAGTTAGGAAGTCAGTCATGAAAACTGCCATCAGGTCTAGGCAGCTGCCTTCTAAGCTGAGATGGAGGCTCATAATGAATTATACATTGCACATGAGTGATTGTATCTATAAATGAATCATATTGTGTTATGTCTGCTCTTTTCCCATACCCTACCCTTTTTCTGTCACCACACTCCCTGAGACATTGATACTATGAACAGACTCAGGGGCTTGCTAAAGATAATTCTCTGCCCTGTCCCACACCCCCCCCCAATTTGTTACACTGCTGTTATGAGGGAGGATGAAATGATTCTTTGAAAAGTACAATATAAAAATCCACAAAATTGTTGGGAGATGATTTAAGATGAGTTTTCCTACTTAGTACTTTTTTGGATGGAAAGTGTTACGGATGACTGACTGTAAATGGGATCTTAAGCTCAAAATGCTGTTTTTGCTTTTTCTGTTTGTGTACTATTTTTGCAAATGAACGTCTCACGTTCTGTATAATACAGGTTGAATGGTTTAGCTATTTATTTTTTAAAAGATTTTATTTATTTATTTGACAAGGACAGCAAGAGAGGGAACACGGGCAGGGGGAGTGGGAGAGGGAGAAGCAGGCTCCCAGTGGAGCAGGGAGCCTGATGTGGGGCTGGATGTGGGGCTGGAGCCCAGGACCCTTGGATCATGACCTGAGCCAAAGGCAACTGCTTAACGACTGAGCCACCCAAGCCCCCTGAACATACTCATTAAGCTGATGGACGAAATAACTCCAGCTCTGAAACTAGCAGTAATTGATTGAAAATCCTTTGTGAAAGAGAACGAAAGGTTTTCCTGAAATGAGATACCTAGCATGGACAAGAAAGTGACATATGGCATTTTTAGGCAGACCCAGAAGGGTCCAAGTCATAACTTTGCTCTGTGACTCAGGGAAGTTCTTCATCTTCTCTGAATTGAGGTTTCTTTATTTGTAAAAAAGGTTTAATCGATTATTAGGATTAAATGAGATCAATAATAACATGTTAAGAGCACATAATGGGTGCTTAACACATTAGTGCCCATCTCTCATAAAACTTCCATTCTATGTAATCTTCCTATTCAACTGAAAATAGGTTGGTTGTTTTTTTTTGTTTGTTTGTTTTGTTTGTTTTTTTTTAAGATTTATTTATTTGACAGAGATCACAAGTAGGCAGAGAAGCAGGCAGAGAGAGAAGAAGGGAAGCAGGCTCCCTGCCGAGCAGAGAGCCCAATGTGGGGCTCGATTCCAGGACCTTGGGATCATGACCTAAGCCGAAGGCAGAGGCTTTAACCCACTGAGCCACCCAGGCACCCCTGAAAATAGGGTTTTAATCACTTAATTCAAGGCTGCTCTTCCGCGTTGTTGAGCATCCAGGTCTTTAGATTCTTTCTTCCATTGGTGTAGTCATTAAACTATCACAGCTACCAAAGGAAGTAAATTCCAGTTAGTGTGCTTTGTTCTTTCATAAGCCAATCTAGTAGGGTCACCTGGGTGGCTCAGTGTTTAGGCATCTGCCTTCTGCTCAGGTCATGATCCAAGGGTTGTGGGATCGAGCCCTACATGGGGCTCCCTGCTCTGTGGAAAGTCTGCTGCTCCCTTTCCCTCTGCTGCTCCCCCTGCTCTCCCTCTTTCTTTCTCTTACTGTCTCTGTCAAATAAATAAATAAGATCTTTAAAAATAAAGATCTGTGGATCTGAAATTAGAAACTTTTGAGGATAGGGAAAAAAATAACTTGTTTAAATGATATTTGTAAAAACATTAAACAACACAAATATGGAAAATAAAGTAAAAATTAATTAAAGTTTAGCTATCCAGAGATATCCACAGTTGAAATTCTGATAAAATTCCTGTCAGCTTTTGTATATTTGTGTACAATTTACAAAGAAATCTGTATATAGTTTTATCAATATTTTAATAAGATCATACTATCCATAATGCTCCATGATATGTTTTCACTAATATAGTATGAACATCTTTTCCATAAATAATAATAAATTACATTTTGTATCTTTTTAAATGATTGTATGAGAATTTCGTAGTATATTTGCACTAGGATTTACTTAACCCTGTTGTTTACAGAATTTCACTGTTATGGCAGTGCTTGTGATGTTGTGATGAACTAAAAAGTTCACACTTTTTAGATTAAAATTCCGTAAGTGAGCAGTTCTACTCTTAGGTATATTTGTTTTCTTTCTTGCTTGCTTTTTTTTTTTTTTTAATCTATTTTATTTATTTTTAAAAGATTTTATTTATTTGACGGAGATAGAGAGTACAAGCAGGGGGAGCACCTGAGGGAGAGGGAGAAGCAGGTTCCCCCACTGAGCAGGGAGTCTGACATGGGACTGGATCCCAGGACCCTGGGATCACGACCTGAGCCAAAGGCAGATGCTTAACCAACTGAGCCACCCAGGCGCCCCAAGATTTATCAGTTTTAAAGAGAGAGCATGCACAAGTGGGGGGAGGAGCAAAGAGAGAGGGAGAGAATCTCAAGCGGACTCCCTGATGAGCACCACCCAAGCACCCCGTACTCTGAGGTATATATATATATTTTTTCAAGATTTTTATTTATGTATTAGAGAGAGAGAGACTGAGAGAGAGAGCATGAGAGGGGAGAAGCAGACTCCTCATGGAGCTGGGAGTCCGATGTGGGACTTGATCCCGGGACTCCAGGATCATGACCTGAGCCGAAGGCAGTCGCTTAATCAGTGGAGCCACCCAGGTGCCCTGAAGTATATTTCTAAGAGAAAAGGGAACTTAGGTCCATGTGGAAACTTGCACAGAAATGTTCATAACAGTATAATGCATAATTGGCAAAATATGGAGATAACCTAGATGGCCATTGGGTAAATAAAATGTGATACATCCATACGATGAAGTATTAATCAACCATAAAAAAAGAATGAAGTATTGATACATGCTACAATGTGATTGAGGCTGGAAAAAATTTCTGTTAAGTGAAGGAAATAAACCAGAGAGAAAAGGTCGTGTATTTTGTGATTCTACTTATATGACCTGTCTAGAACTGGAAAAATCCGTAGAAACAGTGGTTGCCAGGGTGTGGAGTGAGGGGAGAATGGGGAATGATTATTTAATGTGTATGGGTGTTTTTCTGGGGTGATAAAAGTTTTGAAAGTATAGAGAGGTAGTGGTTGCACAGAATTGTGAGTGCACTAAATGCCGCAGAATTGTACACTTTAAAATAGTTAATCGAATTGTTACGTGAATTTCATGTCATTTAAAAGAATTTCAAAAGGAACTCCTGGCTGTGTCAGTCTGTAGTGCATGTGACTCTTGATCTCAGTGTTTTGAGTTCGAACCCCATGTTGGCTGTAGAGCTTACTTTTAAAATTCTAGGGGTGCCTGGGTGGCTCAGTCCATTAAGCATCTGACTTTCAATTTCTGCTCAGGTCATGCATGATCTCAGGGTTGTGGGATTGAGTTCCAAGTCAGGTTCCATGTTTAGCAGGGAGTCTGCTTGAGATTCTTTCCCTTTCCCTCTCCTCCTTTCTCTACCCCTCTCTTTTGCTCTCTGTCTCTCTCTCTCTCTCTCTCAAATAAATAAATCTTTGAAAAAAATTCTAAGCATCAGTGGGTCAAAGGTTTCATACATTTAATGTTTCGATACTTAAAACTAAGTTGAGGGGCACCTGGGTGGCTCAGTGGGTTAAGCCTCTGCCTTTGGCTCAGGTCATGATCTCAGGGTCCTGGGATTGAGCCCCACATCGGGCTATCTGCTTGGTGGGGAGCCTGCTTCCCCCCTTCTTTCTCTGCCTGCCTCTCTGCCTACTTGTGATCTCTGTCAAATAAATAAATAAAATATTAAAAAAAAAACTAAGTTGAATTTCAGAAAGCTAGCAGTTTATTCTACCATTAATACTAGTCTTTGCCAATATGAGGAGATTATTGCTTTAAGGAGCATTATTTGAATATTAGGGACATAAATATACTTTATTTATATTTACATTTTTTCTTACATAAATTGCCTGTTTTTATTTTGAACTTATTTTTTTATTTTTTAAAGTAGGCTCTACATCCAACTTGGAACCTAAATGCAGGGCTTGACTCAGACCCTGAGCTCAAGAGCTGAGATGAAGAGTCAGATGCTTAACCAACTGAGCCAGGCAGGCCGCCCAGCCTGTATTTATTTTATTGTGTTTCTGGTTCTTTTAATAAATCTTCCTTTATAAAAGTTTTAATATTTTCTCTCGTTACTACTTAACATTTTTTCCCTAGGGTGCCTGAGTGACTCATGTCTGCTTTTGGCTCAGGTCGTCATCCCAGCATCCTGGGACTGAGCCCTGCATCGCATCAGGTTCTCTACTCAGTGGGGAGCCTGCTTCTCCCTTTCCTTCTGGGTGCTGCCCCATCTGCTTGTGTTCTTTCTCCACCCTACCTCCTTTCAGATAAATAAAATCTTAAAATTTTTTTCCCCCTAATTTAGTCTCTTATTCTTCCAGGAAATTTGACACATTTTGTCAGGTTCTCCCAATAAATCCCTCTGAGATTTTTATTTTGACTCATTATGCTTTCATTTTTCTTATTGGTCCTACACATTTCTTGCTGTTTAAGTTTATTATTTCCTAGTTTTTGTTACTATTGTGAATAGGACCTTTTATTCCATTTTATTTTATTGTTATTTTAAGATGTTATTTTTTTTTCTTTTTTCTTTTTTTTTTTTTTTTAGAGAAAGAGTGTGTTTGCACGGGTGGGTGGTGTCAGGGGAGGTAAGGGGGAGAGGGAGAGAGAATCTCAGGCATGGTGCTCAACACAGGGCTCAGTCTCGGGACCCTGAGGTCATGCTCTGAGCCGAAATCAAGAGTCGGACACTCAGCCAACTGTGCCACCCAGACCACCCCCATTTTATTTTTAATTTGTATATATGAAAGCTCTTAACTTATGGGCATTGATTTTATAATGGCTATCTCACTGTAATCTTTTTTTTTTTTTAAGATTTTATTTATTTGACAGAGAGAGAGAAATCACAAGTAGGCAGAGAGGCAGGCAGAGAGAGAGGGGGAGGAAGCAGGCTCCCTGCGGGGCAGAGAGCCCGACTCGGGGCTCGATCCCAGGACCCTGGGATCATGACCTGAGCCGAAGGCAGAGGCTTTAACCCACTGAGCCACCCAGGCGCTCCTCACTGTAATCTTAATGCTTTCAATATTTTTGGTGATTTTCTTTAAGTTTCCAGGTATATGGTCATATCATCTACAAAAAAAATTTTTTTTAAGATTTTATTTATTTATTTGACAGAGATCACAAATAGGCAGAGAGGCAGGCAGAGAGAGAAGGGGAAGCAGGCTCCCTGCTGAGCAGAGAGCCAGATGCTAGGCTCGATCCCAGAACCCTGGGATCATGACCTGAGCCAAAGGCAGAGAGGCTTTAACCCACTGAGCCACCCAGGTGCCCCAATCTACAAGTAATTTTACCTACTCTTTTATAATATTTATACCTCATTTCATTCTTGTCTTGCGAAGTAATAGTGGTAATAGTAGGGAACCTTATTTTATTTCTCACTTTTTTTAAAAGATTTTATTTATTTATATTGACAGAGCAAAAGCAGGGGATGCAGCAGACAGAGGGAGAGGGAGAAGCAGCCCCTTGTTGAGCAGGGGGATCCCAGGACGCTGGGATCATGACCTGAGCCAAAGGCAGATGCGCAACCGACTGAGCCACCCAGGAGCCCCTCACTTTTTTTTTTTTTTTTTAAAGATTTATTTATTTTAGAGAGAGAGAGAGTATGGGGAGGGGCGGGGGCAGAGGGAGAGGGAGGAGAGAAATAGAATCCCTGCTGAGCATGGAGCCCAGACCCAGAGGCTCCATCTCTCAACCCTAAGATCATAACCTGAGCCAAAATTGAGAGTTGGGCCAGCCTGGCACCCCTATATCTCACTTTTAAAGTGGTGATTTTAATTTTAATTACTATGTAATATTGTCAAGTTGTTTGCTACAATTTCTTATTTCTCTTTTGTCTGATATTTTGGTAGTTTCAGATATTCCTGTATTTTAAATATAGAATATAATAGACCTATAGTTTTCTCATTTTGAATCATTTACTTAGAGTAAATGAAATGAAACACAAGATGGGATCGGGAGGGAGACAAACCATAAGAGACTCTTAATCTCACAAAACAAACTGATGGTTACTGGGAGGAGGGGGAGTATGGAGAGTGTGGTTGGGTTATAGACATTGGGGAGGGTATGTGAAATGGTGAGTGCTGTGCAGTGTGTAAGCCTGACAATTCATAGACCTGTTCCCCTGGGGCTAATAATACATTATATGTTAATAGAAATAATAAATTTGTTATCTCAAAAAAAAAAGAATACATCCTTAGGAGTTGGTTTGCTGATTCCTTCATTACATAATCAATATTAAAAGAACAGAAAACATAACATTTAAAATATATTAGATAAAATTTGTCTGAATTTTACATTGCCATATTAAGTAGAAAGTGAAAGAAACTAGTATGGGAAAAGAAGTATGTAAATGCATAGATGAGCACCTGTATACTATCATTAAGTAGCATTTCTTTCTTTCTTTTTATTTTTTAAACATTTTTTTTTTTTTTTTTTAAGATTTTATTTAATTGCCAGAGAGAGACGGAGGGAGAGAGAGTACACACAAGCAGGCAGAGAGGCAGGCAGAGCAGCGAGAGAATCTGGCTCCCTGCCGAGCAAGGAGCCCGATATGGGACTCGATCCCAGGACCCTGGGATCATGACCTGAGCCAAAGGCACTCTGGCTTAACCAACTGAGCCACCCAGGCGTCCCTCTTTTTATTTTTTAAAGATTTATTTGTTTTTTAGAAAGAGAGCACATGAGAGCTGGGGGAGGGGATGGGGGGGCCAGAGGGAGAGAATCTCAAGCGGACTCCCCACTGAGCACAGAGCCCTTTGCAGAGGGGCTCAGTCCCATGACCCTGAAACTACGATCTGAGCCAAAACCTAGTCGGAGGCTCACCTGACTAAGCCACCCAGGCATCCCCATAGAGTAGCATTTTTGTCCTACATCTTTTTGTGATACTGTTGTTGGCAGTTTAAAGATACGTTTTTGCAGCACTAGTATAAATGAGAGTATCTGCTTTTAGTACTTGTCTAGTAATCTAGATAAATTAAGACAAGGTGAGGTCTAGCTCTTACATTATAAAGTGACTTTAGAGTTTATGCTTAGGGAGGGGTTAAAATATTAGCCCATAGTATATCAGATTATGTAATTGTACTATGGGCATTACTCATGCATAAACTTTGAGGAGCCTATCATTAAGAGGTACCCAACATGTAAGTGCTGTTTACCTGGTCACTTCAGGGATCTCAGAATGGTGTGGATCTGAAGAGTTACTTCTTTAGTTCAGATTTTTATATATAATGTAGCTATTATGGTTATAAATAGGTAAAGTTTGTGCATATGAATATTGAGAAGATGAAAAAGTGATGATTTGTTGGGATGGTAGGATTTGGGATGTTTCCCCTCTTTTTGGTTTCCATTACTTTTTAAAAAAATATTTATTTAAGTAATCTCTTACACCTCGTGTGGGGCTCAAACTCACAACTCCAAGATCAGGAGTCACATGCTCCTCCAACTCAGCCAGGCAGGCACCCCTTGTTTCCATTACTCTTACTAGTACTCTAAATATTTTTTTAAAATCTTACAAAATATGATAGATGGCTATTACTATTCCTTTTTCATCAGGCCCTACTAAAGAAATTAATCTGGTCTTATTGGTGAGATCATCTCTAGGATACCTGAGTTTAAAGTACTTATTTTGGGGGCGCCTAGGTGGCTCAGATGTTAAGCATCTGCCTTTAGCTCAGGTCATGATCACAGGGTCCTGGGATCAGGCTCCACATCGGGCTCCGTGCTAGGCAGGAGACCTGCTTCTCCCTCTCCCTCTCCCACTCCCCCTGCTTGTGTTCCCCTTTCTCGCTGTGTGTCTCTTTTTGTCAAATAAATAAAATCTTTTAAAAATTTAAATAAAAAAATAAAGTGCTTATTTTCCCTGTGATCATCTGTACTTTCCTTCAGCATTTTTTCATGGTTTTATCATCACACAGCATCTCATTACTGTATTTTATCCAGAAAATTCTCTGAAAACATGAAGTTTAATTGGTACTACTTCTCCTTTCAGGGCAGTATTGTGTTTTCAGAATGGTTGTTTCTGCATTATTAGTCAACTCTAAACTATATATATATATATATTTTTTTTTTTTTAAGATTTATTTATTTATTTGACAGAGAGAGAGAGAGATCACAAGTAGGCAGAGAGGCAGGTAGAGAGAGAGAGAGAGAGGGAAGCAGGCTCCCCGCCGAGCAGAGAGCCCGATGTGGGACTCGATCCCAGGACCCCGAGATCATGACCTGAACCGAAGGCAGCGGCCTAACCTACTGAGCCACCCAGGTGCCCCAACTCTAAACTACTTTTAATGGGAATCAAATATCATTTGAATGCTTGATATGATTATCCTTTTTCAGTGGTAAATCCAGTGGTTAGAAGCAAAATATTAAATTACTGTTTTTTTGGTGCTATTTTAGAGAGATTGATGATTAAATTTGATACTACAGTTGTCCTAGATAAGTTCAGAATAACATACTGTGAGTAGTAAGAGTGCATATATAGATACGAGGGAAAAACATTAAAAGTCAAATTCATCTCTTTTATTTTACTAATATACAGTGATTTATTAAGTCCCTCCCATGTGTTCAGTGTAATGCTAAAGGTATGCTTTATATGAATTTTATTAGCCCAGTATAATCATATCTTTTTTCCTGATATGGAGAATAAGGCTCAGAGGTTACTCTGCTTGTAAGTGGTGAAGCTAGGGTTCAATCTAGGTTTGTCCAACTGTACCATTATAGTGCACTACAGTGTATTTAATGGTTCTGATTAATTTTAATCAGAAGCTCCTAGTAATTTTAAAATGTCTGTTAATGGATATGAACAGACCCTAAAGTTGGTCAAAAGGACCTAATTTGAAAACCAGCAAGGTTGGGGGCACCTGGGTGGCTCAGTTAAGTGTCTGAGTTGATCTTAGTTCAGGTCTTTATTTTATTTTATTTATTATATTTGACACAGAGAGAGAGAGAGAGCACGAACTGGGGATCAGCAAGCAGAGGGAGATAGAGCAGACTCCCTACTTGGCAGGAGTCTGCTCATGCATGGGGGTTGAACTCACAACCCTGAGACCAAGACCCGAGCTAAGATCTAAGATCTGGGGTGCCTGGGTGACACAGTGGATTGTGTCGCCTTTGGCTCAGGTCATGATCCCAGAGTCCTGGGATTGAGCCCGCATTGGGCCCCCTGTTTGGCGGGGAGCCTGGTTCTCCCTCTGCCTGCTGCTTGCCCTGCTTGTTTTCTATCTCTCTGATAAATAAATAAAACCTTTTCCCCAGGAAGTTATCACTGTGGTGAAAGTTGGGTGAAAAGATATGACAATTCTTACTCATTTCTTGGTCTTAAAAAATAGTTTTCACTATGGAATAATGTTGACAGAGTTGGGAAGTAGGTGAAAATCTAGAAATTTAGAAGAATTTCAGTAGGTTACTAATAATTAAATTTTGAGATCTTTTAGTTTTTTTGGACACAAAAATAGGGAAATCTGTACCTTTGGATTCATGACAGATAACGTAAGACTGGAGTTTTTAGTAAAGAAATGTTACCAAAGCTGAAAAAAAAAATCTGATTTTGATAGACATTTGAATTACACTCCTCAAATGTTCCCATTTGTAATTTGTGGACTGCCTTTCCCCCTTTTTTTCTTCTAACCTCTTTGCTGGCAAGGTGGACTTTAAAAAGTATCTGTCACTTAGTTACAGCGACACCTACTGGTAAGAATCCTTGACATCACTGTGCTGATTGCCTCATACTTGAACAAAACTACCCATTTACTGAGATGTTAAATCTGTAAAACATTGTTAGTAATAAAAGGGTGAGATGCACAGGCTGATTTTTTAATTTTTTTTTTTTTT
>PJEN01028793.1:0-11325 GCA_004024605.1 Pteronura brasiliensis
AACTCCTCAAACTCAACACACACAAAACAGATAATCATATCAAAAAATGGACAGAAGATATGAACAGACACTTCTCCAATGAAGACATACAAATGGCTATCAGACACATGAGAAAATGTTCATCATCACTAGCCATCAGGGAGATTCAAATTAAAACCACATTGAGATATCACCTTACACCAGTTAGAATGGCCAAAATTAGCAAGACAGGAAACAACATGTGTTGGAGAGGATGTGGAGAAAGGGGAACCCTCTTACACTGTTGGTGGGACATGACTTTTGATTTAGAATAATAAGTTTCAATAAATACCCATACATTTTTATTTTTATTTTATTTTTTTTTTCAGTTTTCCTTTTGGCATGACATTTCTAACTCTTAAATAGGCTGTAAATCCCTTGAAAGCAGATTTTGATCTGAGAAGCTAAGTGGTGAAAAGTCATTTTGTCACAGGAGGAAGTAACCTTCTATCACAGCTTCTTGCTGGAATAAACTGGATGAGTCCCATTTATGAGGCATACCAGCTTGAGGCCCCTGATGTAACTACTCCTTTTTTTCCTTCTTCCCTGTTTTTGCAAACTTCCGGTAACAAAACAGACAACCCTGTGTGGTGACAAATATAGCAGCTGTCACACAGGCGAGCAGGAACCCAATCACATCCAGAGAGTGGTACTGAAACCAGGTGAGGTCATGGGAGGCTGGCCTGAGGTGTTTGGCTCCTTTGTGGCGCATGACAAACTCTATCCAGAAGACTGCTCGATCCAAGGGCTTTATAGGCTGATCATGGTGAATCCTTGATAATCTCATAGCATTCTCTTTGTATCTAAAGCAGAAACATAAAGATACCGACATTGAAAGGAAGCTCATTTGCCTAATCACAAAATTCCCATGAAAGGTTTTTGAAAAGTGCCATACAAATGCTTCAAAATATATGTCATAGAGTTACAGAAGCAGTATGTTTTTTTATTTGGATCCGCACTGGAGATTTGGCATTTAAATTGGAATTTTCCCATCACCAACTATTCTAAGAAGTGAAAATGGAAGTGCAGTGAGGATAGTTTTATTTTTTCTAACAGAGAAAATGCTATGGGCCCTTGTAATAGCTGTAAATTAGATGGTGGGAATGCACTTGTAGAATGATCTCATGAAGCAGCAAAGGGAATTGTGCCATGGTAAGTAAAATGCCACCTCACTGGTCCCTGTGTCTCCACTCTTATACCCTCTACTCTTTATTTTCCATCATGTAGCCAGACTGGTTTTTGAAACCGATATCAGATCATGACACTTCCCTGCTCAAAATTTCCATCTGGCTTCTCATTACCTTTAGAATAAAATCCAGCTATGGATTTGGTCTATAGGATCTTAGAGATACAGCCCCCTGGCAACCAATCCTCCTGTCACTTTGTCCCATGTACACTCTGTTGTAGGCATAAAGGCCTGCTAGGATTTCACTGAAGTTGCCAAACATGTCCTCACTTAAGCACCTTTGCACTTTCTGTCTCTCTCCTCTCTCTCTGCTGGACACTTTTCCCTGCAACACTCTAAAGCTGCTTCTACATGTTGATGGATGACCAGCTCTGTGTTCCATCTCAGGCTTTTCTGGGCCACACTATCAAAGCACCCTTAGACATTTGGGATGTGTATGTGCTAGTCTTTGAAACCTAGGATTTTAAATATATTTTCCATAATAACATTTAAATATATAACATAAGAAAAATGCACATTGTCCTAACTGAATAGCTCATAAATTCAAAATTTTCTAGAATATTATTGTGAAGTGGATGTAATAATACACCTACTACTTAGATATTGATATAGGGTATCATATGCTACCCAGAACGACCCATCTTCCCTGATCCTTTTAGTAATCATAGATTATTTTTCTTATTTATGTATCAGTATAATAAGATTGCACTCATTTCCTTTTGTCTTTTGTCTAACAGTTGTCAATTAATTCTATTACTGTATAGTATTCCATTGTTTGGCAATACCACAGAGTATTTCTTCATTTAACGATCAGTGGACATTTGTGTTAACAATTTTTTAGCCATTACTACTAAAGCTGTCATAAAAATCTTGTGTATTTCTTTAGATTTACATATTTATACAGTTGTGTTTGTATATAATGTGAAAGTGGAATTGCTGAGAAGAAGGTTATTTAGGGTTGTGATTTCTTTACTGACTGAATTATGTAAGAAGTATATTGCTTAATTTCCAAAATTTAGAGATGTTTCCTTTATCTTTCTTTTTGACAACTTCTACGTGAATTCCAGTACAGCTGGACAGTATACTGTTGATGATTTATATTTTTCAAATTTACTCTTGGTGTATAGCCCAGCATATGGTTAATTCCAGTATCTATTCCATCCTTGATATATATGTATTCTCTGTTGTTTTATATATTATGATGTATATGTATGTCAGATAGGTTATATTTAAAATTGAATCCTTTAAACATTTAGGAATATAGTCATTCCATTATCTTCTCCATCCATCCATCCTTCCTTTTTTCCTTCTTTCTTTTTTTTCTTCTTTTTTATGTTATTGAGAAAGATGTTTGAAAACTCAATATTATGACTGTAGTGTTGTGTATTTGTTTGTTCTTTTGTCTCCATCTGCTGCATTTTGATATTTTCATAGTAGGTGTCACCAGTTACTAATTTGTGTTGTTTTGACAGGTCAGTCTATGTATCGTTATAAAATATGTATCTTTATTTTTGTTAGCAATTCTGGAGTACTGTGTCTGATAGTCACATAGGCACATCTTTCTAAATGGTTACTGCTAAAATAGATCATTTTCTACCTTTGTACTTAAAATCCTCTCCTACATTTCCGTTTGAACATGTCTTATAAATAGCATATAGTTTTTAAAATGCATTCTGACAATATTTGTCTTTAAATTATATAATCTGTTTAAGTTTAATGCAGGTGCTGGCATACTTATATTTTTACCCGCTGTCTTATTCTCTATTTTCTGTTCTATTTCTCCAACATGCCATATATTTTTTTTTTCTTTCTCATCTATTTAAAGTATTTTACTAATTCATTGTTCTACCATTTTCTTTCAATAATACATTTTTCGGTATTTCATTAGATGATACCCTTTTAATATAATATTAATACTGTTAGTAGTAACAAATACTGAATTCATGGTTGCTATGCTAGGCACTACAAATTCCCACACATTATTTTCCTGTGTAATATAGATAATTTCTTTATTTGTCTTTTCCACTTTAAAAAATTTTCACTTCAAAGGACACATCAAGAAAGTTAAAAATCAAGTCAACCAGAATGGAAGAAAACATTAACAAATCATATATCTGTTAATGTCTTATATTCATAAAACATAACACATTTTTAAAAAGGTGAGACAATAATGAAATTTAAAAATTACCAAAGAATTGGAATAGACATTTCTCTAAAGAGGACACATGGATGGCAATTGGTATATGAAAAGATGCTTAATAACTTTGGCTATAAGGGAAATGCTAATCAAAAGCACAAGGAGAGACCACTTCACACTCATTGGGATGTCTGTAATAAAACAGATGATAGGGGCACCTGGGTGGCTAAGTGGGTTAAGCCTCTGCCTTAAGCTCAGGTCATGATCTCGTGGTTCTGGGATCGAGCCCCACATCAGGCTCCCTGCTTAGTGGGGAGCCTGCTTCCCCCTCTCTCTCTCTGCCTGCCTCTCTGCCTACTTGTGATCTCTGTCAAATAAATAAATAAAAAATCTTAAAAAAAAAAAAACAGATGATAACAGTGGTTGGTAATGATGTGGAGAACTTAGATCTCCAATACTCAGCTGGTGGAAATGTAAAATGGTGCATCTCATTTGGATATCAATTTGGCAGTTCTTCACAGAGTTAACATATGACCAGCAATTCTACTCCTAGAATTTCCAAAAGTTTCCTTTCATTTCAAAAAGAAGTGACAAATTTTGTTCACACAATACCATATGTAGTAATATTTATAATTCTTAAATGTGGAAATAACCAAAATGTTCATGAACTGATGAATGAATAAATAGATTGTAGTATATCCATACCATCGAATATTTTTCGGCAATGCAAAACTACCACATCAGTGAAACTCAAAAACCACCAAGTAAAAAAAGCTACATTCAAAAGGCCATAAGTTGTATGATTCCATTTGTATGAAATATCAGAATTCAGCAATTAGTAGAGCCAGAAAGCAGATTGTTTACTTAAGGCAAGAGGAATGGGAGATGACTTCTAAGTCATATGCAATTCCTTTTGGGTTAATGAGACTGTCCCAAACTTAGATTATAGTCATGGCTTCAGAATTATGAATACACAAATGTATGTGTATACATACATATATATTTGATTTATATACTTTAAATATTATGGTACATACATCACATATTATAAAATATATTAAAATAAAAATCAAAATTAATTCTTGGGCAAAAAGATTTATAGTTTTGGAATTTTTGGTGCTGAATTGAAAGTTATTTTACATAACTGCAAAGTCTTCATTCTTTCATTCTAGGAATTCTATCATATTTTTTAAAATGTGTCCTTACAATTCCATATATAACTTTTGCATTTGCTCATATAGAAAATTGTTGCAGCCCATTAAATTAATGGGGTTAAAAAGGAACTTTGCAATAAATGTCTGGTTAAAAGTAAAGGTAGGTTTAAGATCAGTTATACATATTAAAATTTCAAAATTAGCTTCTTAAAGATAGGATGAAATGCATAATCATCATTGATAGAAGAACTTATCTATAAATACTATTAAAGAAAAAAATTATAGGGACACCTGGGTGACTCAGTTGGTTAAGCGGCTGCCTTCGGCTCAGGTCATGATCCCAGCATCCTGGGATTGAGTCCCACGTTGGGCTCCTTGCTCAGCAGGGAGCCTGCTTCTCCCTCTGCCTCTGCCTGCCTCTCTGTCTGCCTGTGCTCACTCTCTCTGACAAATAAATAAATAAAATCTTAAAAAAAATTATAATACTCACGAAGGGTTATAAATGACCATCCTCAATGCATTGAGCAAATCTGTACTAGACAGTGTGTGGAAATCCAGACTGACAGCTGCTCCCTTGGCCTTCATGTGAGCAAGGTTATCATGTTGATCCGCAAACAAGGGAATGCCCACCATTGGAATCCCATGGTGGATCGCCTCATAGATGCCATTGGTTCCACCATGAGTTACAAAGGCTTTGGTTTTTGCATGACCTAGGATTGGATGAATATCAGCACATTAGTAATTATAATTCTTAGAAAAAAAAGAGAGTTTAGCAGCATAAGGCACATAGTACAATACATATGAAATAGCATTAAAATGTCTTTTACATCCCAGAGCAGGAAGAACAAAATTCTGCTGTAGAAGTAAATGAAAATTGGTGTGGTAGTTGTAACTTGAAAAATGTTTACAAGATGGCCGAACAGACAGATTGAAAGGGAAAATTCTGGATAAAGAATAGCATGTGCAAAAAAAAAAAAAAAAAGAAAGAAAGAAAGAAAAGAAAAGAAAAGGAGGTGGCATATATTAGAACATATTCTCTTAAACAGTAAAGTCACTGAATTTAACATGTAGAGTGTCAAGGCAACAGGAAGTATGATAGTGGTGGTTCAAGTCAGGTTTAAAGAAAGGCTGCACTTTATCATGAAATATGTTATGATTTCATGAAAAAGATTATGGTGTTTTCCTGGAGAAAGTGTAGAGTCACTGGGAATAATTTTTCATTAGCACTGAATAGCCATGCAGAATGAGAAAAGATAGGAATAAAGTGGGAGAATTAGGAGCCAAAGTGATGATCCATTTAGTTATTAAAAATGTATTGGGTGGGGCGCCTGGGTGGCCCAGTCGGCTAAGCGTCTACCTTTGGCTCAGGTCATGATCCCAGGGTTCTGGGATCGAGCCCCACATCAGGCTCCCAGCTCAGTGGGAGCCTGCTTCTCCCTCTCCCTCTGCCTACCTCTCTGCCTACTTGTGGACTCACCTGAGCTCTCTCTCTCAAATAAATAAAATCTTTAAAAAAAAATTTATTGGGAGAGGCAAGATGGTAGAAGAGTAAGGGACCTCATTTCATCTTGTCCCTGAATTTAGTCAGATAACTATCAAACCATTCTGACCACCTATGAATTCAACTTGAGATGTAAGAAAAGAATTGCTGAAATTCTACAAATAGAAAAGTGGGCACTTTTTGCAAGGTGGGAGGAGCAGAAAAATGAATCTGAGGGTATATTCAAAGATAAATGGTAGGGGGAGGGAACGTCCATAAGCTGGCTACCAGAAAGTGATTTAGCCCTGGAGGGTAAATTCAGACTCTTTAGAAGTCTGTTTCAGGGAGAGATGTCCCTGTCTGATAGGTGCTCAGGTGGCAAAGTGTGGCAGAATCCTAGGTAGGACAGCGTGGTCTCAGGATCCCTGGGGTCACAGAAAGAACAAGGGTGCCTGGGCTGCAGAATTCCCAATCCATTAGAGCAGAGAAACCAGTTATGTTCAGTGAGACAGGGAGGGGGCTCTCAGCTCAGTTCATCAACTGCAAACTGCTCCATGATCAGGTGACCATTCTCTGTGTGAGGGACCTCCAAAGGGCAGAAATTTGGTGACCCCCCACCTTCCCTCGGAGGATCAGAGTGGGTGCACACCACACGGTCTGCAGTTTGGCACACACAGAACTTAAAACTGCTTATCCCTGTAGATTTGCTGAAGAAAAGGGGCTGTGATCTTTGAGCTTCAGGGCTGGAGATTGGCATGCAGCCATTTTTATTTTCATCCTCCAAAGAGGCACAGAGGGTCTTCAGCAAACAACAGCCACAGAGAGCAATCAGAAAGCTTACACTGAGCCCAGCCTCAGGCAAGGTTTTGTGCAAATCTGCCTGGGCAAAGACACTTGAGAATCAGTGCAGCTGGCCCTTCTCCTGGAAGACCAGCAAAAACAACAGGGAACACCCAGTTTTTGGAGCACAGAGGACTATAAAACTCCAGCACTGGGAGAAAATAGTATGTAAAATTCAGTTTTTCTCAAGTCATTTAACTTTCAGTTTAAAATCTCTTGTTCTTTTATTCTTTTTTTCTTTTTCAATTGGTTTCTTATTTTATTTTATTTTTTTAAACATATTGTTCATATGTGTGAGAGAGAGAGAACGATCGGGGGGAATCACAGAGGGATAGCAAGAGAGAAGCAATTTCCATGCTGAGGAGGGAACCAGATGTAGGACTTGATCTCAAAACCTGGAGATCATGACCTGAGCCAAAGGCAATAGCTTAAGTGGCTGAGCCACCCACGCACACCAACTGGTTTCTTATTTTATCAATTCTTTATTTTTAAGTATTTTTTTAGCTTTCATTTTTAAATTTACATTTTATAGATTTATTCTTCATTTTTTGCTTCCTCTCACTGTTTCAATTATATTTTTGTGTTTATATGAGTTTTGCTTTCTTTACAATTTTGGGATTTAGTGTCTTCTAACAGACCAAAATACACCTAGGATCAAGTGGATCACCATGTTTTGTCCACCTGGGAGATTATAATCTCTCTCCCCCACTATCTTTTTTTTTTTTTCTTTGTCTTTTTAGTTTCTGACCTCTTTGGATTTTTATAGTGTGTGTTGCATTTGATTCGTGGTTGATATTTTTTATTTTGTTGTCTCATTCTTCCATTCTTCTTTGGTTAAAATGCTTAGAAGGCAGAAATCACAACAAAATAAAGAACCATATGTGATACTCTCTGCCACAGGTATAATCAAAATGGATATAAGTAAAATGCCAGAGCTGGAGTTCAGGGTAATAATTATAAACTTACTAAGTGGGCTTTAAAAAAGCACAAAACATAGTAGAAAATCCCTTCGTGTAGAAATAAAATCCAATCAGACAAATTAAAAATACTTTAACTGACATGCTATCTAAAATGGATGCTCTTACAGCTAAGGTAAATGAGGCAGAAGAAAGGGTCAGTGACATAGAAGACAAGGTGATGTAAAGGAAGGAAGGGAGCCAGAAAAAAGCCAGAAAAACAACTAATGGAACCAGAGGGTGGGTGAGATTTGATAAATCAAATAAAACTTACACCAAGCAGGAGAAAAAATAACGACTAGGGCACATATCAATGTAATAGAAACCAAAAGTGTAGAGCAGATCAATGAAACTAGAAGCTTGTTCTTTCAAAGAGCTAATTACATCAAAAAATCACTAGCCAGATTATCAAAAAGAAAAGAGAAAGGACCCAAATTAATAATATCATGAATGAAAGAGGAGAGATCATGCTCAACACTAAGGAAATACAAATAACTTTAAGTACATGTTATGAGTAACTATATGTCAACGAAATAGGCAATCTGGAAAAATTGATGCATTTCTGGAAATGTATAAAGTACTAAAACTGAAACAAGAAGAAATAGAAAATGTGAACACACTGATAACCAGGAAGGAATTTGAAGTAGTAAGAAAAAAATCTCCCAACCAAATAGAGACGAGAGCCAATGGCTTCCAACGGGAATTCTACCTAACACTTAAAGAAGAAATAATATGTATTCTTCTGAAGCTGTTTCAAAAAATAGAAATGGAAGGAAAACTTCTGAACTCATCTTATGAGGCCAGCATTACCTTGATCTCCATATCAAAGGCCCCACCAAAAAGGAGAATTACAGAGCAATACACTTGATGAACATGGATGCAAAATTTCTTACCAAGATATTAGCCAATAAGATCCAACAGTGCATTAAGAGGATTATTCACCACAATGAAGTGAGACTTATGCCTGGGCTGCAAGCGTAGTTCTGCACTCACAAATCAATCAGTGTAACACATCACACTAATAAAAGAAACAGCAAGAAACATATATGTCCTTCTCTATTGATGCAGAAAAACATTTGACAAAACACAGTATGCTTCTTGATTAAAACTCTCCACAGTGTAGGCATAGAGGGAAACTATCTCAATATCATAAAAGCCATCTATGAAAAGCCCACTGTGAATATCATTCTCAATGGGGGGAACACAGAGCTTTTCCTCTAAGGTCAGGAATATGACAGGGATGCCCACTCTCACCATTTTTGTTCAACATAGAACTGGAAGTCCTTGCCTCAGCAGTCAGACAACAAAAAGAAATAAAATGCATTCAATATGGCAAAGAAGAAGTCAGACTCTCACTCTTTGCAGATGACATAATACCTTATGTGGAAAACCCCAAACACTTTACCCCCAAATTGCTAGAACTGATACAGGAATTCAGCCACATGGCAGGAAATAAAATCAATGCACAGAGATCAGTTGCATTTCTATACCCTAACAATGAGACAGAAGAAAGAGAAATTGAGGAGTCTATCCTATTTAAATTGCACCCAAAACCATAAGATACATTGGAATAAACCTAACCAAAGAGGTAAAGGATCTGTACTCTAAAAATTACAGAAGACTTGTGAAGGAATTTGAGGAGGACACTAAGAAATGAAAAAAATATTTCATGCTCATGGATTGGAAGAATAAATATTGTTAAAATGTCCATGGTACCCAGAGCAATCAACATATTCAGTGCAACCCCAATCAAAATACCACCAAAAATATTCAAAGAGCTGGAACAAATAATCCTATAATTTGTATGGCTCCAGAAAAGACCCCAAATGTTGAAAAAGAAATGTTTAGAGAGGAATGCTTAAAGGAATGTTGAACAAATGAATATTGAAAAAGAAAACCAAAGTTGGTGGCATCACAATTCTGGACTTCAAGCTCTATTACAAAACTGTAATCATCAAGACAGTATGGCATTGTCACAAAAAGAGATACTTAGACCAATGGAAAAGAAGAGAGAACACCAAAAGGAACCCTCAACTCTATGGCCCACTTTCTTTGACAAAGCAGGAAACAATATCCAATGAAAAAAGGACAGTCTCTTCGATCGATTGTGCTAGGAAAATTGGACAGCCACAGAAGAATGAAACTGGATTATTTCTTACACCGTGCACAAAGATAAACTCAAAATGGCTGAAAGACCTAACTGTGAGACAGGAATCCACCCAAATTCTAGAGAACACAGGTAGCAACCTCTTCAACCTCAGCCACAGCACCGTCTTGCTAGACATATCTCCAAAGGCAAGGTAAACAAAGCAAAAATGAACTGATGGGACTTCATCAAGATAAAAAGTTTCTGCACATTTTGAGTTTATTTTTGTGTACAGTGTAAGAGAATGGTAGAGTTTCATTCTTCTACATATAGCTGTCCAGTTTTCCCAGCACCATTTATTGAAGAGACTGTCTTTTTTCCACAGTATATTTTTTCCTGTTTTGTCAAAGATTATGTGACCATAGAGTTGAGGGTCCATATCTGGGCTCTCTACTCTGTTCCACTGGTCTATGTGTTTGTTTTTATGCCAGTACCATGCTGTCTTGGTGATCACAGCTTTGTAGTAAAGCTTGAAATCAGGTAATGTGATGCCCCCAGTTTTATTTCTGTTTTCCAACATTTCCTTAGTGATTTGGGGTCTCTTCTGACTCTATACAAATTTCTGGATTATTTGCTCCAGCTCTTTGAAAAATACTGGTGGAATTTTGATTGGAATGGCATTAAAAGTATCGATGGCTCTAGGCAGTATAGATGTTTTAACAATGTTTATTCTTCCGATCCAAGAGCATGGAATGGTCTTCCATCTTTTTGTGTCTTCTTCAATTTCTTTCATGAGTGTTCTGTAGTTCCTCAAGTACAGGTCCTTTACCTCTTTGGTTAGGTTTATTCCCAGGTATCTTATGGTTCTTGGTGCTATAGTAAATGGAATCGATTCCCTAATTTTCCTTTCTGTATTTTCATTGTTAGTGTATAAGAAAACCACTGATTTCTATACATTGACTTTGTATCCTGCCACATTAATGAATTGCTGTATGAGTTCTAGTAGTTTGGGGGTAGAGTCTTTTGGGTTTTCCATATAAAGAATAATGTCATCTGCGAAGAGAGAGACTTTGACTTCTTACTTGCCATTTTGGATACCTTTTATTTCTCTTTGTTATCTGATTGCTGTTGCTAGGACTTCTAATACTATGTTGAACAAGAGTGGTGAGAGTGGGCATCCTTGTCGTGTTCCTGATCTCAGCGGGAAAGCTGCTTGCTTTTTCCCATTGAGGATGATATTTGCTGTGGGTCTTTCATAGATTTTATGAGGTTCAGGAATGTTCCCTCTATCCCTATACTTTGAAGCGTTTTAATCAGGAACGGATGCTGGATTTTGTCAAATGCTTTTTCTGCATCAATTGAGAGGACCATGTGGTTCTTCTCTCTTCTCTTATTGATTTGTTCTATCACATTGATTGATTTGCGAATGTTGAACCATCCTTGTAGCCCAGGAATGAATCCCACCTGG
>PJEN01028794.1:0-11326 GCA_004024605.1 Pteronura brasiliensis
CAGGACCCTACTAAGATCATGACCTGAGCCGAAGGCAGAGGCTTAAACCCCTGAGTCACCCAGGTGCCCCTTGTGTTATTTCTTACTTAATAGTTTGAATCTTTTTCTCAGGGTCTTTTCCAGCTTCAAGAGGTCTTTCCCGGGGCACCTGGGTGGCTCAGGGGGTTAAGCCTCTGCCTTCGGCTCAGGTCATGGTCTCAGAGTCCTGGGATCGAGCCCCACATCTGGCTCTCTGCTCAGTGGGGAGCCTGCTTCCCCCTCTCTCTCTGCCTGCCTCTCTGTCTCCTTGTGATCTCTCTCTCTATCAAATAAATAAACAAAATCCTTTAAAAAAAATAAAATAAAAAAAAGAGGTCTTTCCCAAGGACTGATGACAAGGACCACACTGGATTCCAGTGAGGCCTTCCCTGACTACCTTATTTATTTACATTTTTTAATTTCCTCTTTTACCACACCCAGCTCTCTCGCTCTCTCTCTCTGCTCTTCCCCTGCTTTATTTTTTTCTCCATAGCCCTAATTGCCAACCAACTTCTTTTTTTTTTTTAAGATTCTATTTATTTATTTGACAGAGAGAGAGAGATCACAAGTAGGCAGAGAGGCAGGCTCCCTGCTGACCAGAGAGCCCGATGAGGGACTCGATCCCAGAACCCTGAGATCATGACCTGAGCCGAAGGCAGAGGCTTAACCCACTGAGCCACCCAGGTGCCCTGCCAACCAACTTATGTTACTTTCTTGTGTTATTAACTGTCTCCCCCCAAAAAACAGAAAGCAACCTCCATAAGGTCAAGGATGTTTCATCTTGGCTTGTTACTATTTCTGTTGCTGTGTCTCCAGTGCCTAGACCTCTGCCTGGCACGTGGTTGCATCCAACAAATAATGAATGAACAAGCGAACGGATGGAGGAATGAATGTGTGAATCACGGGTTTATATGAGAGGAGGTGATGCTTTTGTTTTTTTTAACAGGTATCTTCCTAGAGGGCATTGGCCTTGCCCGAGTAGATGTACCAAAGGAAAAGTATATAGTGACTATAAAAGCTTGTCCTCTCTACAATTGGTAGTACCAGCAACCTCCCTTGATCCTTTGCTCTGCTACCTTCTATGACCATCAGTCTACTCAAGAGTAGCAAAGGAGAGACTAAGAAAGGCTTCAGAAACATTGGTGCCAAGGCCTTTCTTCTCTTAGATTTGCCTCTGGATAGACCAAGTCCCCAGGGCAGGCTGGACAAATCATCGGAAAGTAAGGTACTAAATAGAGTTTCCAGGGACACTGTGGAACGCTGCTGATCTCTCCCTCCACCTGAAAAAGAAAGTTCAAGAAACACAAGTTGTTCTCCAAGTCACCAGGTTTGGTGCCCAGTTTCCCTCCAAGGAACTTCTTCCCTGGCCAGAATAATGATAAAACCCTTTTCTCCCATCTGGAGAGGTGGGACTGGGGAAAAACTGTCGTCCCTTGTTTTTTGCTTCAACTTCTTCATTCCCTCACTCCACAACGTGAAATGTGATAGTAGCATAATTTCTGTAGCTTTTCTAAGAAATTCCTCTTTTCTGGCACATAAAAAGGACTCTCCTGGATTCCTGCCATTGGCCATGGAGCTTTAACACATTGTTGTTGGCTCAGCTGGGGAGCCAAGATGAGTAAAATATTCTCCAAACTCCTGTGGAAACACACAGCAAGTGTTTCCAACCGTACTGTATTATTTGACCCAAAATATTTTCCCCCCTCCTATTTGCCAATCCATGTGTTACTTCCCCCAAAACTCCAAGTGACCTTCCTTTTCCAAACCCTATAGCCCTTGGATTACTATGAGGGTCTGAGGCCACTTTTAAATAGCTTGATAATCTTTAGCAAGTTACCTCCCATTTCTGAGCTTCTGTTTTCCCATCTTATGGAAAGAGACATATTAGGACAGAGTTTTTCAGATTTCAGTATGGATCAAAATTATCTGGAGGGCCTATTGAAACTGATGGCTGGACTCTCCCTTCACACTTACTGATTGAGGAGGTTGGGGGGGGTAGAATTCCAGGATTTGTATCTCTAACCTGTTGTCAGTGGCCCCAAGGTTCTGGCTCAGGGACCCCACTTTGAGAGTCACAGTATTAGACGAACTGTGAGGTTTATGTACTTGTTCATATAATGAGTCTGTAAGTCTGAGTCAGGGCTCTCTTGGTTGCAAATGACAGAAACTTGACTCAAATTAGCTTAAGTAAGAAAAGGGAAAAAAATGAAAAAGAAAAGGGAATCTATCAGCTCACATATCTGGGAAAGACAGAGGTGGAGTGGATTCTGCATACAGGAATTCAAATTATGTCATCAGATTTCCCTGCCCCCTCTCTCTTTCCCTTTCGTTCTCTCCCTCTCTCAATAGTTAGTTCCAATCTCGTCTTTCTGCACAGGACTTCTTCCATACTAAGCGGCATGAGGCATGGCTAGACCCTTCCAGCGTATCATCAGCCCAGGTAACAATCACAGAGAAGAAAGAGAACTTCCGGTTTGGCAGATAATAACACCAGGGACAGGTTCTCATTGGCCTGGCTTGGACCACTGTATGGTAAGGAGGATGAAGTGTTATGATTGGCTAAGCTTATGTCACGTGCCTTCTCTTGACGTTAAGATCTAGAGCGTTAGGATGGGCAGCACCTTTCTCAGATGTAACTGCTGTCTCTGTCACATTCATCACTGTATTCTCAGGATCTGGGACCTAGCACATGGCGGGTGATGAACAAATTTTGTTTGAGAGAATGGATGAATCATTTCATGAATATTGTCAACTTTTCTTAGGGAACCCAGAATCTCCAAAATTGGTGATCCTATGTGAAAGGGTCCGTGGACAAAAGGACGAGACTGATACAAAGCGAAGGTCAAGCAAAGCTTTATTTCGCGCCAAGCATCGAGAATCAAACTGACCGGCCAGGGCCGTCTCTGGCAAAGAGGCGACCCCTCCCAGCCTCACAGACTAACTTTTATAGAGTAAAGGCCATGTGGTTGAGCCTGGCCACACACACAGGTGGCCAATTGAATTACAATTCACCCTATAGTAGTTATTTGAACTAGCCTGTCACTCTGGTCAGAATTGGCGCCCAAAAGGCGGGGCCCACGTTCTTGGGTGGTTAGGGAGGTGCTTTCCTGATTGGATGTCTCCACCTGGCTTGGCTCATCCTTGGCGGGTAGGGAGGTAATACGTGCACTTTCACTGGTTGGACGTTTCCACCTGGCCGGACACGTCCTTGTATCTGGGCTCCGTTATCTCTGCCCAGCCAGACATGTCCTGGTATCTGTGCTCCGTTATTGGGGGTTATTTGGCCATATTTCACCAGTTCTGTTTCTAAGCACTTTCCTCTTGGGCGAAGGGGCAGGTTCAATCTAAGTTTACTGCATAAACAACAAAATGGCTCGCTCTGGCTAAGTAGGTCCTTACACTATGCTCTCTGGGGTAGAAGTGAAATTTCTTGAGATTTTCACACTTTACTGGACCCAACCAAAGTACTTTTTGTTCCTTTCCTTTTCCTTGTTCTTTTTTTTTCTCCTAGTAGAGATTAGAATTTTGCAAAGACCCAGCATATCCTCTACCCTTTACATGCTTCTGGGTTTCTGAGGCTCCTTTTGATCCTGCTTTGTCTTTGGAAACAAAGCCATGAACCTTTTTTCCTCAAAATAATGTAAATCACTTTTAATTCAGATCCTCTTTAGTGTCTTTTAGTGAGTGCCCTGTAGGATTACTGTGAGAATTAAGTGAGATGATCCAGAGAGAACCTCCCTGTTCAAAGCATGGTACCTGAACCCAGCCAGTGGTATGTGTATCACTTCCGTACCTCCTAGATGCAAAACCTCTGGTTCCTCCCCAGACCTACCAAAGTAGAATCTACATTTTAATCAGACCCTCAGAAACTTCTTATGTACATTACAACCTGAGAAGTATTGGTGTTGAGGATTTAGTAGACTACTCAGCACGAAGTAAACGTTCAATCAACGTTGGTTATTACTCATATTTCTACTAAAAATTCTCAAGGTAGGGGCGCCTGAGTGGCTCAGTGGGTTAAGCCTCTCCCTTCGGCTCCAGTCATGACCTCAGGGTCCTGGGATCGAGCCCCTCAATGGGCTCTCTGCTCTGCAGGGAGCCTGCTTCCTCCTCTCTCTCTGCCTGCCTCTCTGCCTGCTTGTGATCTCTCTCTCTCTCTCTGTCAAATAAATAAATAAAATCTTAAAAGAAAAAAAATTCTCAAGGTAGATCATTCTATTTCCATCCCAGCTTCACAAGTTTTTTCTGGACCTAGAATTAATGTTTTAGTCTTTGGACTATTCTTTAACTAAAGTAAGAATGTACTCTCAAAGTCATTCATTATTAAAGATGTAAAATACAAGTATGTTTTATTATACCCATAACTACTCCTTGTGGGGTGTTTTTTTTTTTTTTATAAACTAAACAGAATCTATTTCAGCACTGCTTATCTTCAATGCCCACGACAGCCACACAGTCCTTTTTCAGTTCAGACAAGTAAAAATGCATTTCACATAACTAGGATTGTTTTTTAAAACTACTGTGTTTGGCATATTTTATTTAAAAGCAGTTTATTCAGGGACGTCTGGATGCCTCAGTCGGTTAAGTGTTCGATTTCTTGATTTTGGCTTAGGTCATGATCTCAAGGTTGTGGGATCGAGCCCAGCGATGGGATATCTGCTCACTGGGGAGTCTGCTTCTCTCTCTCTCTCTTTCTCCCCCTCTGCCCCTCCCCCCACTCACACTCTCCCATCCCCAAATATATAATAAATCTTAAAATAACATAAAAGTAGATTTTGTGTTTTCTGGACTCAGAGTCCCCCATATTCTCCAACAGATTCAGAAATCAACACAACCCTAAACCTGCATTCAGTGAATCCGGCATCGGGCACCTGAGACTTCACCAAATCAGTCTCGTTTTATAAGCTCCTGATCAAGTTACGTCCTGATTCTTCTAACACTTCACTTTGACTTTTTTGTTTCTTGCCTAGGAGGTTGTTAGATATTTTTATTGAACATGAATTTGCAGAGCCAGATCCATTTTTTTTTTTTAACATTTGCATGACACAACGGTTGCTCAGTAAACTAGGGAGACCCTGGGGTGCCCGGGTGGCTCAGTTGGTTGAGTGACTGTCTTCGGCTCTGGTCATGGTCCTGGAGTCCTAGAATCGAGTCCCGCTTCAGGCTCCCAGCTCCATGGGGAGTCTGCTTCAATGAGAGGGGAGAAGGTCAGAGGGAGAAGCAGACTCCCCGTGGAGCTGGGAGCCCGATGTGGGACTGGATCCAGGGACTCCGGGATCATGACCTGAGCCAAAGGCAGTCCCTTAACCAACTGAGCCTCCCAGGAGCCCCGGAGTTTCCTGGTCTTGTCATAAGGATGAGGGAACAGAGAAGGCTAGCTGAGGATGAAGCAAAAGGCTGACACCTTGCAACCCGTCCCCCTCATCCTGGGTGGGACCTATGTGATATTCTTTAGGAATCTCCCACCCATCTTAATGTTAGTACCTTGTTAGAGGGCAAAACGACCTTGGCAATGGCAAGGCCTCTGGTATCCAGTATCTGGTAGGTCCTCTTTAGCATATGAAAGTTCTATTGAAGCCTCCCTTTCCCTTACCTCCCCCACCCCCATGGTGCACAACCTGCCACCCCTCACAACCCCCGAGGCAGCAGCTCTTTCTGCCCACGGGTCCTGTCCAGAACCACCATTTTGCACCAAAGATGTCTCAAGAATTCTTTCTTGGTCATCGGCTGCGGACCTCACCCCACCGAACCTCACCTATATTCTAGAACTTCATCAAAAAGAATGAATTTGGAGACAGACAAGCAGCAGAGCAGATGAGTACCTGAGTGGGAAAGTTTATTAAAGCCGAAAGCACTCTCTGGAGATATGGGAGGGGCGCACCCCGAGGCTTGGGTTTCTATCTTTTATTGACTGTGTTAACTAGGGGATGGAAGATTTATCAGTTGGGTTGGTAAGCAGGGTTTCACTCTTTCTCTTCCTAATTTGCTTGGTTGTTTCCTGCCATGGCTTCTGCCATCTTGTGCCTGTCCGGTTTGATCGTGGAGTGCTACCAGGATGGGCCTCTGACCTTCCCAAAAGCGAGCCTTGACTTCCTCATTGCTCATCTCCAGGTATCCTGTTAGAACCTAATAAGCAGCAAGAGAAGTCAGACACTGAGATGCAAAGACCTTGATGTTCTGTGGGTAGAAGAGAAACCCCCTATTTTTTCCTGCTGACCTAACCCCCTACCCCTGTTCTATTCTGGAACACTCAAAGTTCAGGACCTAAAAGTGTTGATATTTAGCAATCTTGGTCCAATGGAAGAGAGTTGAGATTGGCTGCTGATACTCACGCCTCTGATGAAGGAAGGGAGCCTTCATGGGCACCCCTGGGGATGAAGGTCACCAACTAAGACCCTCTTCACTCCTTTGCCCTCACTTACAAGGGCAGAGATCCTTTTGGTATAGACTTAAGAGGTAAGGCAAATCCTCTGTAGGAGCAGAAAAGTTTCCCCTTCTTCCCTTCTGGTTCCTTGGCCAGTCTAACAACTGAATTGCCATAAGGCACATTAACAAGAGAAAAACAGAAGTTTAATAACGTGTATACCTCCTGTAAATACAGGACAGACCTGGGAAGCTGAATAACTCCCCAAAAAGGCCCAAAGCCATCACCTTAAACACCATCTTCAGCTAAGGCTTAAAGGAGATTTTGGGGGTGGGGAAATCAGTTAAGTGAGGTTACCAGGAAAGCACAATAAACAAGGGTTAGATTGTTATGCAGATCTAAATCATTAGATTTCTCCATCAATAATGATTCTCCATCAATAACGATTTTTAGAGATGGAGAGTAAACCTCCTCTTCCTGGTAAGGGGAAGAGGACACCCTTACAAACGGAGGTTTCCCTCCATACAAATGGAGATAAATGTAAATATCTCTTAGGAAAGGATAGCTCCTACTGGGTTTTCCGAGTTTCTCCCTGTGTTTGCAGTTTCTTAAAATGATCAATATGGCAAGGAGGGCTATCTTGGGATGGCAATATTTGCTCCCCTTTACCTCATTTTTAGAGAACAGAATTATAATGCCCAATCCTCTGACTTCTTGCTTCTTAAAGTGTGGTTCTGGGAGCAGTATTGTTGGCACCGTCACTGGGGGACTTACTTGAAATGCAGAATCTCGGGCCCCACTCCAGACCTATTGAGTCAGAACTCTCTTTTTTTTATAGCACAACATATACACATCTTTCAAATTAAACCAGCAATTTTAATTATAAATACCAGCAATTTTAATTATAAATACAGTGCTTTTGAAAATTGGTTGTGCTGATGAAGTTTTAGAATATAGGTGAGGTTCGGTGGGGTGAGGTTTCAATAGAACTTTCATATGCTAAAGAGGACCTACCAGATACCGGATACCAGAGGCCTTGCCATTGCCAAGGTCGTTTTGCCCTCTAGCAAGCTATTAACATTAAGATGGGTGGTAGATTTCCTAAAGAATGTCACCTATGTCCCACCCAGGAGTGGGGGTACGGGAAGGTTGGAGGGTGTCAGCTTTCGCTTTGTCCTCAGCCAGCCTTCTGTTCCCTCATCAGTGCTACTTTTGTAAACTTTATTTTTACATTTTTCCAGCTTTATTGATATATAATCGATACATAACGTTGTGTAAGTTTAAGACGCACATCTGTATATTGCAAAATGATTACCGATGTGGTTTGGAGTGTTGGGGTCTGGAGCCGACAGGCAAGAAAGAATTATTATTATTTTTTTAATTTATTTGACAGACAGAGATCACAAGTAGGCAGAGAGGCAGGCAGAGAGAGAGGAGGGAAAGCAGGCTCCCCGCTGAGCAGAGAGCCCGATGAGGGGCTCGATCCCAGGACCCTGGGATCATGACCTGAGCCGAAAGCAGAGGCTTTAACCCACTGAGCCACCCAGGTGCCCCAAGAAAGAATTTTGAAACGTCTTTGGTGCAAAACAGGGACTGGATCCTTTGGCAGAAAGAGGGGCACTGGGGTTGTGAGGAATGGCTATTGTATACTTCGGAGTTGGGGGAGGTGAAGACAGAGGGAAGTTTCCAAAAGTACTTTCATATGCTAAAGAAGACACACAGGACTCTGGAAGCATAGTTATTGTCAAGTTCAGGTTGTTTTTCCCTCTAGCAAGGCATTGACGTTAAGACTGCTGGGAGCTTCCGAGAGGAATGTTAAACTGCCTATCTCAAGTATTTGTCAATGGGCTGCAGATTTTAAGGAAATTTAATTTTATCTACATTTTCTTCTGCTTTTCTTTCCCACATCAGTTACCACCCTGGCATTAGCCACCACCTCCAACCTGTTACAAGGAGAGTTGTCTCAGTTGGTTTGCATGCACATTCACATTTAAGAAACACTATTCTAGAATATTCTAGAAACCTTTACACAATATCCTCCTATTCAATTTTTTAAAAAAAATTGAGTTAGGACAGTATTTACACTGAATCCTGAATATATTTTCCCCCTTAAAAAAACAAAAACCAAAAAGATGACTGTCTTCCATTTCCCCTCATTTTGAGGGAGTGCTTTCCCCCTCACTGTCCCCCTTGATTTTCTCATTTTTAGTCAACGTTTTATTCATCATTCCAGAAAGTGATTCTGTGGAACAAGAGGACTGTTATGCCCCAATAATGGGCCCATGATTAAAGGAGCGAGACTGATGTAAAGTGAAGGTCAAACAAAGCTTTATTTCACGCCAAGCATCAAGAATCTAACCAAACGTTCAGGGACGCACCTCTTACAAGAGAGGGCGACCCTTCTCTGTTTCACAGACTAGCTTTTAAGGGCAAAGGCCATGCGGTCGGGCCTGGCCACGCACAGGTGGCCAATGAGATTGTAACACACACAGGAAACTCCACAGTGATGCTAGGTGACCAATTGAGTTACAATTGACCCTAGCAGACATTTGACCCAGCCTATCACCTTGGTTGGGATTGGCGCCCAAAAGGCTCCCAAAGGGCGGGGCCCATACTCCTTGGTAACCAGGGAGACAGTATTCATCCCCCCCACTGATCGGATGTCTCCACCTGGCCTGACCCACCTTTGTATCTGGGCTTTGTTACCTGAAGCTGGTTTCCGGGACTTGTCTCCAAGTAAATCCCCTGGGGGAGGGGGAGCAGGGACAATTTCTAAATAGGTCCTTACATTCCCGCCTTTTCTTTCTAGACTAGTCAAATCTTTCACTTTTTAGCCAGTTGTATACCCTCCTTTTAACCGCAGCTAGACTGTTTTAATGACTCCAATATGATTTACCCGGAAACAGTATTTCTCTCCTAAGGTTATGCAGAGCTCCCCTCCTCCTTTTATCAGAAACAGTAAGGTAAGCCCCCCCTTTTTTATTCGCAATTGCTTATACCTCCCACCTATATCTTAACAACAGGGCCAACAATGAATTTAATGAACTCATTGTTTTTTGAGTCGCAGTTTTAGTCCATGATCGGTGGGGTCCACGGGCAGGGGCATCCACCTCTGGGGGGGCGTTCTCGTCCTTGGCTCATTTGACGTGACCCACATGAATCCAGGTCCTGACGCTGTCTACTTTTATTGCCGTGGGGGTGGTCAGGATGACAGTAAACGGTCCCTTCCAGCGAGGCTCCATGCCTCTCACTTGGCGGCAGCGCATCCAAACTAAGTCCCTGGGTTGGCGAGGATGTGGCTCCACCTCCGTCTCCAGCCCAGTGTGGGCAGTCCGGATCCCTGCATGGGCTCTCTTTAAGACAGACTGTAATGCCTGCAGTGACTGGAATACAGACTGATCAGTCATTTCTGCTAGAGCAACCTCTTGTAATCGAGGGCAAAGGGGGGTGTCTCCCAAACATTATTTTAAATGGGGTCACCTTATTTAAGTAGGGTGTACATCGCGCCCTGAGGAGGGTGAAGGGAAGATCTACCCATCCACCGCCAGTCTCCAGAATTAACTTTGTCAAGGTCTCTTCAAGAGTCCAATTCATTCTTTCTACTTGCCCCGAGCTCCGGGGCCGATAGGCACAATGTAGTTTCCAATTAGTGCCCATGGCCTTGGCCAATACCTATGAGACTGAACTCACAAATGCAGGGTTATTGTCTGACCCAATCGCAAGAGGTAACCCAAACCTCTATCTCTTTTCCCTCTTCCCAATTTAGTTTTTCCCGCATTTACCACCTGACATTGAACACATCTATCAACCACATCTTGAGCCATATGCCCTAATTTAGAAACCTAGAACTGCTTGCCCATAAGCTCTTTAAACTTGCGTTTCCCCAAATGAGTGCCCTGATGTATTTGGCTTTCTAATTTTCTTCTAGTCTTAGCCCAATCTCCTTTATAGTCTAATTTAGTCCACTTCTGTAAATATACTCGCATCCTTGACCAGGAAGGCCGTGGCAGCAATTCTGTGGAGGCAAGGGGGAACCCAACCACTACTGGATCTAGTTTCTTGCTAAGATAGGCTATTGGCCTTTGCCAAGGCCCCAGAGTCTGAGTCAAAACTCCTTCAGTCACTCCTGTCTTTACATCCACATACAAGTGGAAGGGCTTGGTAACGTCTGGGATGGCCAATGCTGGGGCACTCAGTAAGGCTGTTTGTAATTCCCAAAATGCTCCTTCTGCTTCAGCTGTCCACTCTACCATAGTGAGTCCTCCCTTAGTCAGTTCGTAGAGAGGTCGCGCCATCTCCGCGAACTGCGGTATCCACAGCCTGCAGTAGCCCAACGTCCCAAGAAACTCCCTCATGGAGACCAAAGCCTAAGTGGCGTGGCTCTTACAAAGCTGTGTTTTCATTGCTGATACCTGATACCCTTTTCCCTGCAGAGTCTGTAACAGAGCTCTCGTCCCCTGCAAGCAAGACCCATAGTCCTCAGCGGCTATCTCTACTATTCCCACTAACTCAGTCAGATTCTTCCTTTCAAATCCTTCAATTTTCTGAAGTTTCCTCCTTATATCTGGGGCTGACTGACTGGCAAAAGCAAGATCATTTACACGAGTTATCGTGCAACTTCCCTGAAGTTTACCTTAAGTTGTCTAGCTTAGGTAAACAAACATTTAATAACAATCTAATCTAGAATTTAACACCCATAAAGCCATGTTATTAAAACATAATTTTTCTCTCTAAAATAACCCTCATTTCCAGAGATAGCCAAATCAGGACTAACTCGTTTGAAAAACAAGTCCAGTTTTAACAAACTTGGCCTAATTATTTACATAAGCTCAGCAAGAACAGTGAGTAATCATATAGATCTTTTAGAATCTGCTTTGCTGGAACTTAGGTTGAACTTTTAGTAGCCTCTCCGGGCCAGAAGCCAAGCCACGTACTTGCCATCAG
>PJEN01028795.1:0-11327 GCA_004024605.1 Pteronura brasiliensis
ATGGAGCATAACAAACAGCATGGAGGACAAGGGGAGTTAGAGAGGAGAAGAGAGTTGGGGGAAATTGGAAGGGGAGGTGAACCATGAGAGACTATGGACTCTGAAAAACAATCTGATCAGTTTGAAGGGGTGGGGGGTGGGAGGTTGGGGGAGCCAGGTGGTGGGTATTAGAACAGGCACGGATTGCATGGAGCACTGGGTGTGGTACAAAAACAATGAATACTGTTATGCTGAAAATAAATTAAAAAAAAAGAAAAAATAGTTAATATTTGTGAAGTGTTTATTCTGTCATCAATGAGGCTGTTATTTACATGCATTATTTAAGTATATACCCTCATGGAAACTTTGCCAGTTATGTTGTTTCCATCCCTCCTTCATATGTGGATACAGTGGTATAATAACTTGCCAGTATGGGGATGTATGGAATTTTCCCTTTATCGGTTACTGTGCCTACTTGTATGTAGCCCATTGGTTAGTTAGGGCTTATGCCTTAATGATCCTGTTTAGGTCAGCTCAGTGGTCACTGTGGATCTTTTAGCCTTGTTCAAGTTTCCATTGCTCAAGCCTCTTGCCTGAAAGCATCCTCTACACATAAGTCACTTGTCCAAGGTCCCATTTAGAAAATGCAAGAAGGAGCACAGAAACTTACCTCTATTTAAACCTGAACCCGTGCTAAACCACTGTTGTATTACAGTCTTCGAATTTTCTCTGATTCTGTATGTTCATTGATCATTCAACATATGTCTACATAACAAATATCTATGGCTTAATTCTCATTTGTAGACACAAAAGTTCATGTTGAAGATATATGGAGGACAAGTTGCTCTTTTGATATCAAGGAAGGAATTATTAATATTTAATAGAAATATAAATACGATGATAATAGCCACTATCCTTGAGAGCATGTGGAATGCAGAGCAGTTTTAACCCAGGTTGAAGTACTGGGGAATTGATTGTGAAGATAGGAAATTTTAACTGGACTCTATAAAGAGAAGTCATACCACAGCAGAAGGAACTGGAAGGGCTTGTTATCAAGGATGGTCTCACAGTGATTAAGAAAGACTGGAGTCTGGTTTCTTAGGTTTTATATCCCCATTCTGACCCTAGTAGGAGGCTTTCAACAGATTCCACTTCTGTATGGTTCAGTTTTCTCACCTGGAAACTAGGGAATATGCTACTATTCACCTCATCTTACTGTTGTATGAATTAAATGAGCTACTCTGAAAGCTTTTAGAAAAGTGTCTGCATGTAAACAATTGTCACATATTTCTTCACTATATGCTACTACTGTTATCTGAGCAGAAGCACGCATAATGGAGCCCTGAGGGTAGAGAAAGTGTGACCATACTATCAACACACACAGTTCAAGACTTTAGCTGAGCTGTCTAGTAAATGAGGTATGATGGTGGTGAAAATGAGGTATGATGGTGGTGTAAATAAGTAAGCATCGTTAGTCCCTCATATGTATCTTTGTTCAGTACCTTTTTCTAATGTAACTCTTCTATCTAGAGTCACTGTCGGCCTCTTAAGAAAACTGTAAGCTGCAGGCTGAGGAAATGGAGGGAACTTGTTTTTAATAGAAGGGCTTTGGAGGCCCATCTGGGAGAGAAATCCTAGCATGACAGTCCTGATAATTTTTGTGTTTGTTTGTGGAGAACTTTGATCTCAGTGAGTAAATGACATAACAGAATTCAAGGTTTCCATTACCCATGAAAAGCAGTTGTACCTCTTAGGTTGTTCTTTTTTCTTTTCTTTCTTTTTTTTTTTTTTAAGATTTTATTTATTTATTAGAGAGAGAGAGCACAAGTGGAGGGAGGTGAGGAAGAAGCAGATTCACTGCTGTGCAAGAAGCCCAGCTCAGGGGCTGGATCTCACAACCCTGAGATCAAGAGCAGAGCCAAAATCAAGAGTCATCCGCTTAACTGACTGAGCCACCCAGGTGCCATCTCCCCATCCCCAACTCGTTTATTTATTTATTTATTTATTTTTAATTTTTAATTATATTTAGATTTTTTATTAACATATAATGTATTATTAGCCCTAGGCCGGTGCCACCCCTTAAGCTGTTTTTTTTAATTATTATTTTAATTTCTTTTCAGCATAACAGTATTCATTGTTTTTGCACCACACCCAGTGCTCCATGCAATCGGAGCCCTCTCTAATACCCACCACCTGGCTCTCCCAACCTCCCACCCCCCCTCCCCTTCAAAACCCTCAGATTGTTTTTCAGAGTCCATAGTCTCTCATGGTTCACTTCCCCTTCCAATTTCCCCCAACTCCCTTCTCCTCTCTAACTCCCCTTGTCCTCCATGCTATTTGTTATGCTCCACAAATAAGTGAAACCATATGATAATTGACTCTCTCTGCTTGACTTATTTCACTCGCCATAATCTCTTCCAGTCCCGTCCATGTTGCTACAAAAGTTGGGTCTTAAACTGTTTTTAAATTTAGTGACTTTCTTTAAATCTGCTGGTATATAATATAAACTAAAGCTTCAAAGTTTCCTAAAGTAGGCTATGGAATCCCTCCCCTAATATCTCCAAACCCAGACACTAGAATTACTTCCCAAATGTCATTTGTTAAATTATTTGTGCTCTCTTGCAAGCACTGTTTCATGACACTGAATTTATCACATAAATTATGAGGCAGAAACAGACTTAGAAGGGACATTTGCAAGTGGGAAAGGCATTTGAGTGGGCATGCATCTAATTGAAAAAGATCTAATTCCACTGCTTGTGGGAATACATCCATAAAACTAATCTTTGAGTCGTCATCAGTTGCAGTAGGCTTAAATTTAAGTCACAATAATTTATAAGGTTAATGAATAATGACAACAAGATGACTGTATAAATCCTAACAGTGTAAGAGATTATTTGGAGCTAGGATCAAAGCCCAGATTTCATTTGTTTATTTTACTTTATGTCTCTCAGCAGGTTTCTGCTATGAGTGACAAGGGGACAAGCAATCACTCAGAAGAGATTGACTTCATTCTTGTAGGCTTCAGGGTCTGCCCAGAACTCCACATTCTCCTCTTTCTGCTCTTCCTGCTTGTGTATGCCATGATCCTTCTAGGGAATGTGGGGATGATGACCGTTATTATGACTGATCCCCGGCTGAACACACCAATGTATTTCTTCCTAGGCAACCTCTCCTTCATTGATCTCTTCTATTCTTCTGTTATTGCACCCAAGGCTATGATCAACTTCTGGTCTGAGAGCAAGTCCATCTCCTTTGCCAGCTGTCCGATCCAGTTTTTTCTCTTTGCCATCTTGATGATGGCTGAGAGATTTCTCCTGGCAGCCATGGCTTATGACCGCTTCATTGCCCTTTGTAACCCACTCCTCTACTCTGTCCAGATGTCAACTCGCCTCTGCATTCAGTTGGTGGCTGGTTCCTACTTTTGTGGCTGCATCAGCTCAGTTCTTCAGACGAGCATGACATTTACTTTCCCCTTTTGTGCTTCTTGGGCCATTGACCACTTTTTCTGTGATATTCGCCCTCCTCAAAGGATATCTTGTTCTGATCTCTTCATCTATAGGATGATTTCTTTCTCCTTATCCAGCATCATTACCTTGCCTACCATAATTATCATTATTGTGTCCTATATATATATTGTGTCCACGGTGCTAAAGATACCCTCCTCTGAGGGATGTAAGAAAGCCTTCTCCACTTGCAGCTCTCACCTAGGAGTTGTGAGTGTACTGTACGGTACTGTCTTTTTTACATATCTGATTCCTGACAGATTTCCTGAGCTGAGTAAAGTGACCTCCTTATGTCATACCTTAGTCACTCCCATGTTGAATCCTTTGATTTACTCCCTGAGGAACAAAGATGTTAAAGGGGCTCTAAAAAACTTTTGGAGATGAAAAATACTATTCTTTGATTACTCTTTCTTGCCCATCAAAGATGTTGTGGCTATTTCTTTCAGACTCCTTGTGAACATTAAGAAAGTTATTCTCCTGAACATCATAGAAATATTAAAAGCTCTTTCAAGGTATCATATGTCCCGCATATTAGTCTTCTTGTGTCGGAGACATTGTTAATCCAAAACGTCCTGGATATTGGAGGTGTCCCTGACATGAAGGAAACATTTTTCAGGCTGACCCTGCCACCCATCTAAAATAACATTTTATTTCATTGAATTGACTTCTATATTTTTATGGCTTGCTGCTAAACATGATTTTTATATTTTATTATAGTGTATAAATAGTACATGTTAAACAGTTATTGAATTTTCACTTTGAATCAAGTAATTCATATGTCATATATTGAGAAAGTAAAAGAAGAGACAAAGAATAAGCAATCTTCGTAAGATACATTAAACTGAAAAATTGTTCATTGATACAGAGTGCTCTGAGGCTCTCTAGCTATTGGATCCCAACTAATAAGAAGAACCAAGTGGGAGAAAGAGAATTGTCAACATTTTGGAGCAATCACTCACTCAATTTGGATCTTTGTAACTTTTTTTTCTGTGTTAATTATTCTAAGGAACACGTTTTAAAAAGTATAGCAGGGAGGTAGTCATGAAATAGTATGTGATCCAAAATTTACTCTTCCATGCTTTGGAATATTTATTCTTTGATTAACTTTATTGATTACCTCTGTAATATATTCTTTTCTTGAGATAAGCTTGGGTATGAGATTATTCTTTAGGGAGCTTACAATTTAATGTGAGAGTCACATCCTTGCACAGGCAACTATAATCCAGATATGAGTATGCCAACAATACACAGAGGTGGTAAAGTAGGTAAAGCTGGTGGTTGGTAACAAGGGAAAGTCTTCAGGGCTACATGGAAGATACATTTAAAGAGAACAAGATTGGAGTCAGGGAAACTGCTGAATCAGTTCATATTATTGATGAAGCTTTTTTTTTTATTTTTAATTTTTTATTTATTTTTTTTAAATTTATTTTCAGCATAACAGTATTCATTGTTTTTGTACCACACCCCAGTGCTTCATGCAGTCCGTGCCCTCTCTAATACCCACCACCTGGTTCCCCAACCTCCCACCCCCCTAACCTCTTCAAACCCTTCGGATTGTTTTTCAAAGTCCATAGTCTCTCATTGTTCACCTCCCCTTCCCAATTCCCCCAACTCCCTTCTCCTAACTCCCCATGTCCTCCATGCTATTTGTTATGCTCCATAAATAAGTGAAACCATATAATAATGGACTCTCTCTGCTTGACTTATGACGAAGCTTTGAAGTAGGCCAATGCAAATTTTAAAAGTCTGATTTGAAAAAAATTCTCATCAAATACACAGAACTGATTAACTGATTAGTATGAGGAGAGTGTACCAAAGCAGGTGTGTCACATTTTTGAACTTGTATGATGTGGCTGGTGATGGCAACATGTAAAGCACCTCTCAGTAAACTAGGAATAGAGGGGAATTTCCTAAAATGGAAAAAGAACACTTTAAAAAACCTACAGTATAGAGTATGTTTAATGGTGTAAACTAGAAGATTTCCTGTTATGATAGGAGCAAGGCAAGGATGTCTCCTCTCACCTCACCTTTATAGAAACCCTTTGATAGTCTTTGGTAATGCAAAAGACAGAAAGAGGAAATAATAGTGTTATAGGCTGAATTACGTCTTCCCAAACGTATATTTTGAAGCCCTAACCCCCATTACCAAATATGTGAGTATATTTAGTGATAGGGCTTTCAAATAGTTAAAAAAGGCTGTTATTGTAAATTCTGATTTAATCTGACTGGTGTCTGTAAGAGGAAAGTAAGAGGTACAGAGAAACACTTGGGTGCAGGTGCACTGAGGGACGATGATGTGAAAAAAGAGCAAGAGGCAGACAGCTGCAAGCTATTAGAGACACATCAGAGGAAACCAAATCTGCTGGCATTTTGTCCTTGGACTTTCAGTATCCATAACTGTGAGAAAATAAATTTGTTGTTTAAGCCACCCAGTCTACAGTATTTTTGTTTTGGGAGCCTTGGTAAGCGATTCCAAAAATGTATACAGAATGGGAAAAAAAAAAAAAAAAAACTCTTCTTTTCACATGATATCTATACAGAAAATCTGAAATAATTGACAAAAAATGTCCTGAAACTGAGAGATTATAAGACGGTTGATGGATACACAGTTAATATACAATAGTTAATTGCTTTCTATATAGGAGCAATGAACAAGTGGAATTTCAGTGAAAGGTACAATAACATTTTTTATTATCCTCACCCTGTATATTATTATATACATAAGTATTATGTACTTAAAATACTTATGGGGAAACTGGGTAGCTCAGTGGGCTAAGCATCTGCCTTTCATTCAGGTGATGATCCCAGAGTCCTGGGATAGAGCCCCTCATCAGGCTTCCTGCTCAACAGGTAGTCTGTTTCTCTCTCTCTGTCTCCTTCTGTGTTCTCTCTATATTTATCTCTCTCACTCTCTCAAATAAATAAAAATCTTCAAAAGAAAGTAGACTATTAATTTTGAATGATAAAATAAGTCAATGTAGGGCGCCTGGGTGGCTCAGTGGGTTAAGCCGCTGCCTTCGGCTCAGGTCATGATCCCAGGGTCCTGGGATCGAGCCCCGCATCGGGCTCTCTGCTCAGCGGGGAGCCTGCTTCCTCCTCTCTCTCTGCCTGCCTCTCTGCCTGCTTGTGATCTCTCTCTGTCAAATAAATAAATAAAAAATCTTGGAAAAAATCTAAAAAAAAAAAAATAAGTCAATGTAGGCTCATTAACTGTAATAAATATACCAAGCTTGTGAGGGATATTGATGACAGGCTGTGGAAGGAATGGAGGAATCTTAAATGCACATTACCATGTGAGAAAAACCATTCTTCAGAATGGATACATACTGCATGATCATCACCAACATTTTCAGTTATTGCATTTTTTTAAAGATTTAACTTAATTATTTGAGAGCAAGAGAGAGTACAGAGGCAGAGGGAGAAGCAGACCCCCTGCTGAGCAAGGAGTCAGACATGGGGCTCCATCCCAGGAGCCTGAGACAGCAGTCTCAGGCAGAGACATGGGGCTCTATCCCAGGAGCCGAAAGCAGCAGTCTAACTGACTCAGCCACCCCAGTGCGCCAGTTGTTGAATTTTTAAACTACAGAATAAGTTTTGAAATAATTTCTCTATTTTTGTTGTTGCTTGCCTCTTTGTCTTTTGTTTTCGTTTTTGCTATTTTATTGGATTCTGTTTGCTCCCCCAATGTTCATAGTAGCAATGTCCATAATAGCCAAACTATGAAAGGACCCCAGATGTCCATGGATAGATGAATGGATAAAGAAGACGTGGTATATATAAATAGAGTGCAACACTACTCAGCCATCAAAAAAATGAAATCTTGCCACTTGCAATGATGTGGATGGAGTTAGAGAGTGTTATACTTAGCCAAATGAGTCAATCAGAGAAAGACAATTATCATAAGATCTCACTGATATGTGGAATTGAAAAAACAAAACAGAAGACCACAGGGGAAAGGTGGGAAAAAATAAAACAAGATGAAATTAGAAAGGGAGATAAACCATAAAAGATTCTTTTTTTTTTTTAAATTTTATTTATTTATTTGACAGACAGAGATCACAAATAGGCAGAGAGGCAGGCAGGGAGAGAGAGGAGGAAGCAGGCTCCCTGCTGAGCAGAGAGCCCGATGCGGGGCTCGATCCCAGGATCCTGGGATCACGACCCGAGACGAAGGCAGAGGCTTTAACCCACTGAGCCACCCAGGCGCCCCAACCATAAAAGATTCTTAATCCAAACTGAGAGATGCTTCAGGGGATGGAGTAACTGGGTGATGGACATTAAGGAGGGCATATGATGTAATGAGCACTGGGTATTATATAAGACCGATGAATCACTGACCTCTAGCTCTGAAACCAATAATATGTTATATGTAAATTAATTGAACTTAAATTAAAAAAAAAAATTTATTTTTTCTAAGAAAACAATGCTGTTTGCTCTGGGAAGCCTTTCATGTTACTTCTCAGAGGTACAACCTCAGGCTTGTATGTACTCTTGGACAGCAGTGGTTTTATCAGGCTAGCTTTGGTTGTGTCTTCCCCCGATCATTTTATTGGATATGTCTCTGTAGGTTTCCTACCCAGGAGGAAGGTTCCAATAATTCTTCTTTTGTTCTATTGTTTTAAAAACATTGTGGGACATATATTTCTTTATTGTGTGATCCAGTTGATTTGGTCCCCTCTGCATAGATAGTCCTTAAGGCCAGTCTTTGAGTTCTTCTCCAATTCTAGGGGGGCCTTCTTTGCTGTCTCCATCCCTCCTTCTCTCTGGTCATCTTCTTTCTAGTTGGTCTACAGTTAGCTTTTTGCTCTCATGGAGCTAGCAACCTCTCTTAATTGCTTATCAACAAATGTTTATTATGTTTGAGAGTCCCTTAAGCGTATGCTTAAACCTTCCCACATTTTATTCCAAATGATGTCAGTTCACTTGAGAAGAGTTCTGGGCCCTCTGTTATTATGGCCTGCCTCTCATTCCAAGTAAAACCTGTGTTCAACCGTCCTGGAACTGAAATAGGAGCAATGGCCTAGTTCTTTCAGGGTGACACCATGGCTTTATGTGCAGGTTTCTGGGCAAGGTCTTTAGCCTATGGTCTTCTAAGCTTATCACGTGCTCTCTCTCTCTTTCTCTCTCTCTGTCTCTCTCTCTGTCTCTCTCTTTTTGACAGCAACAATTCCTTACATTTTATTTATTTATTTATTTATTTATTTATTTTTAAAGATTTTATTTTTATTTATTTGAAACAGAGAGCAAGAGATCACAGGTAGGCAGAAAGGCAGGCATAGAGAAAGAGAGGAGAAAGCAGGCTCCCCGCTGAGCAGAGAGCCCAATGTGGGCCTCGATCCCAGGACCCTGAGATCATGACCTAAGCCAAAGGCAGAGGCTTAACCCACTGAGCCACTCAGGCACCCTATTTATTTATTTTTTTATTCTCTTATGTTAGTCACCATAAAATACATCATTAGTTTTTGATGCAGTGTTCCAAGTTTCATTGTTTATGTACAACACCCAGTGCTCCATGCAATACGTGCCCTCCTTAATACCTACCACCAGGCTGACCCATCCCCACACCCTCTCCCCTCTAAATCCCTCAGTTTGTTTCTCAGAGTCCACAGACTCTCATGGTTCATATTCTCCTCCAATTTCTCCCAATTCACTTTTCCTTTCCTTCTCCTAATGTCCTCCATGTTATTCCTTATGTTCCACAAGTAAGTGATACCATATAATAGCTGACTTTGTCTGCTTAACTTATTTCATTCAGCATAATCTCCTCCAGTCCCATCCATGTTGATGCAAAAGTTGGGTATTCATTGTTTCTGATGGCTGAGTAATCTCTCTTGGCAAAAAAAATCTCTATCCTTTGAACTGGTGCAAGTGAAATTGGGACCTGCTTATTCTTGACCTACCATGCCTGGGGTAGAGTTTCTACCCTGTGAATGGGCCCTGAGTAAAGGAAAAATTCTCCAGACATTGTAGCCACTCTTGCCTTGAATAGAGCTTCTGCATCTTGGAGCTGGAGGAAATAAGAAAAGTTTTAAGCCTGCCACTTTCAAGGTGATATGGTAGTCCATGACTGGGATCTAGGGGAAGAGGAGTCCCCCTACCTTCTTGTTTGCACTTCCCTATGTGCTTCTTATCATGCTGGGCTGGGAGAGGAGAAGGAATGTGTAGGCCCTCGTTCAAAAACATACATGTGAATGTTTCTATTTGTTTTATTCACAACATTGAAAAAGTGGTAACACCTCAGTTGCTCATCAATTTAAGAATGCATAAGCAAAATTTGGCCATATGTATTCAATGGGAAATAGAATACTACTGAGCAATAAAAAGAATGAGTTACTTAAACAGATGACAATATAAATAAATTTCAAATTCATTTTACTCAGTTCAAGAAGCCTCCAAGAAGCGTACATACAGTATGAAGGTTATATGGAGATACGCAAAATGTATGAGATCAATGGTGATGTGGAAATGGAGCTGGACAGAGCATGGACTAACAAGGGACATGATAAATAATTTAGAGGTGATGGAAATGTTCTGTTTTTTGTGGTGATGATTTCATTAATGTACAAATGGTTCAAACTCATGGTATTGTATACTCTGAATAAACACAGTTCATTTCACACAATTATCCTTCAATGAAATATTTGAGAAAAAATAATTGGCAGAGATTTTTTTTTCTGGACTGAATATTTAATTTGGGCCTAAAACACAGGAATCTACTAAAGGCAATAGAAGATATTTATATAAAAAACTCAGAGAAAAAATAGGTTAAACTTTTTAATGGAAATGTTGTTAGTGTAGCAGCAGTTAAGTGAGGATCTACCAGCATCAATATTATCATTTTAATGAAGAAAACTTTACTTGTGGCTCAGATGTTTAAGCATCTGCCTTAGGCACAGGTAATGATCTCAGGGTCCTGGGATCAAGCCCTGAATTGAGCTTCCTGCTCAGTGGGGTGTCTGCTTCTCTCTCTCCCTCTGCCCCAATCCCTGTTCATGGCCTCTCTCTGTCTCTCTCTCTTTTAAATAAGTGGAATCTTATAAAAGAGAAAACTTTACCAGTTATTGACACTATGGTCAGCTATAATTATATATTCAGTGGGAAGCCATTAGATGAGTTTGACGTTCCACACATGCATAATATTTTAGATAAGGGTGTTACTTAAGTACTAACCATGATGTTTTTAAAAAACCTAGCAATTTATCCATTTTGAGTTTATCTTTGTGTACGGTGTAAGAGAATGGTTGAGTTTCATTCTTCTACATATAGCTGTCCAATTTTCCCAGCACCATTTATTGAAGAGACTGTCTTTTTTCCACTGGATATTTTTTCCTGTTTTGTCAAAGATTATTTGACCATAGAGTTGAGGGTCCATATCTGGGCTCTCTACTCTGTCCCATTTCTGTACATTGACTTTGTATCATCAGAATCCTAGAGGAGAACATAGGCAGTAATCTCTTTGATATCAGTCACAGCAACTTCTTTAAAGATATGTCTCCAAAGGCAAAGGAAACAAAAGCCAAAATAAACTTTTGGGACTTCATCAAAATCAAAAGCTTCTGCACAGCAAAGGAAACAGTCAAGAAAACAAAGAGGCAACTCACGGAATGGGAGAAGATATTTGCAAATGACAGTACAGACAAAAGGTTGATATCCAGGATCTATAAAGAACTCCTCAAACTCAACACACACAAAACAGATAAACATATCAAAAAATGGGCAGAAGATATGAACAGACACTTCTCCAATGAAGACATACATATGGCTATCAGACACATGAAAAAATGTTCATCATCACTAGCCATCAGGGAGATTCAAATTAAAACCACATTGAGATATCACCTTACA
>PJEN01028796.1:0-11342 GCA_004024605.1 Pteronura brasiliensis
GTGTTGTGTCCTCACCAAGAGCGGCCTGCCTATGGGACGGGTCCCATAGCCAGAGCAGTCGCTCCTTCTGTGGACAGACATGAACAGACACAGCCAATGTTTGCTCACGCTTCCCCTTTACCTTGTGCCCGGGGCTGGCTGTGCCCTCTGCCCGGAAGAGTCTCCCTTCCTTAGAGCGGTCATAATCAAAGCAAGGAATACACAAACTTCCTACACATGGATGACCATATAATTTATCCTCTAAAACGTGATGCTTCTGAGAAAGGGGGACCTTAGCCCTAAGTTGGGACAGTCCCAGGAAAGCCAGAACATAGGCTCTGTCTCTCTTTCCTGCTCCACCGAGGCTGCTCCAACAGATAAAACACCAGCCGTTTCCTTCCCCTCACTGTCTCTCTGTCCTGAGCAGTGGGAGAAAGCAGCCTCTGGGGAGAGAAGACAGTCACTCTGACGCAGCTCTTGGATGAACACCCCAGAGCAGAAGCTGGAACTCCTGTGAGTGGGAATGTTCTGTGGCCCATGAGGAGTGTGTCTGCTCTCCGGGGAAGTGGAGGAGGAAGAGGGGCACATGGAGTGAGGCCAGCAAGAAGCCAGAGGCCACCTGCTTGGCGATGAGAGCACCCAACCCCACACAGAATGTCGGGTGACGGTCCCGGAGGCATACAGCACCCGGGCATGAGTGGGTGTTTGGGGAAATCAGTAAAGATGCGGACCTCGACACACCACAACAGGGAAGCACCTCAAACACACGGTGCCAAGTACAGGAAGCCCCACACAGAGGCCTCATACTGCATGATTTCGTTTTTGTGAACTACCTGGAGGACGGAAATCCATACAGTGCAGTTGGCCAGGGGATCGGGGAGGGGGATGGGCAAGTGATCAGTTGATGGGTGTGGGCTTGAGCTTGGGGTGATGGAAGCAACCTGGGGCTAGAAAGGTGTGGTGGTTGCACAGCGCCGGGAATGTGCTAACACCACGGAATTGCTCGCTTATTAAAATCATTCATTTTATGTTTTGTGAATTTCACCTGAATTTTTTTTTTTTTTTACACTGTGGTCTTCCTGGTGGATCTAACACAGGCAAGTAGCAGCAGAGGACCACAGGGTTGAGGCAGGCCTGGCTCCGGAAGCCAAGGGTCACATACAACCAGATTTCCGGGGGGGGAGGGGCAGGAGACCCCAGCTGCCAGCTGGCTTACACGGAGGGTGAGGGGGTGGTCACCTGGCTCACTGTGGCCCACAGGAACTTAAATTTTCCACTTCTGGCTTCCAGCATCTGGTAGCCAACTGTCTTCTCAAATAAACAGAGTGACAGACTGTTTACTGACACCCATGTCAACCAGAAGGGATTGAAATAAAGGCATGGAAGAAAGAGGTCCTAGCTGTGTGAGGGCAAAAAGGATGCAGATGCAGGAAAATGAATACCAGAGAAAACTGAATTCACGGCGAAAGTCGTTGAAGGAGGCAACAGGGGTATTTGATACTGAAGAAAAGTTTAAGATTAAGCTTGCCTGCACTTGACACCACTGCTTCAAACTCTATAAAGCATTTAAAAAGGTCGGGTGGGAGGTACTTGGGTGGCTCAGTTGGCTGAGCATCTGACCCTCGATCTCGGCTCAGGTCTTCATCTCAGGTCGTGAGTTCAAGCCCCACCTTGGGCTCCATGCTGAGTGAATAAATAATACAAACATATGTATGTACGCATGTAGACCAGATCGGGCTGATAAGCCCACATACCTGTGGTCTGAATAACGCACCACTCCTTAAAATTGATCAAATAGACAAAAATTGATCAAATAGACCAAAAATCAAATAACCCCCAAACCCACATTTTTAGACATTTTAAAGCATAATTTAAAACACATTATAAAAATCTGTATGTTTTTCTAAATCATTATTTAGAGGGAAAGTCAGAATCTTAAGTGTATACACTGGAAGAAAGAAAATTAAAAATTGACAAACTGACTTAGCAAGTTAGCAGCACGAAGGCAAAGAAAGCAGAAGGAAGGAAAGGAAAGCAAGAAATGCACAGAACAGAAGAACAGAGAGAGTCCACAAAACCAACATTATTTTCCAAGAGACTAGTTTAAATAGACAAATGTCTGGCAAGGTTGAGTGAAAAAGCAATAGAAGAAGAAAAAGAGAAAGAAGAAGGCACAAGACAACCAGGCATGCAAAAAGGAACGCAGTTATAGTTATGATCCAGATTTTAAAATTCAGCAGAAAAATTTGATGTAGACTTTATACTACAATGTTTGAAAACTTAAGTAAAAATAAGTAATCTCAAAATATGTGTTATACTATTGTGAATTTAGAAAAAAACACAAAATCAGAATAGAACTATTAAATACATTGAATTGGAGTCAAAAGTCTCACACAAAAGGCTGATCTAAAATGCTGACAGGTGTGTTTTACCAAACCTTCAAATAATATCGATTATCTTTCACTTACATAAATCAGTCCCCCCCCCCCACAAAAAAAATGTATATTTGTAAATAGAGGGAAAGTTACCCAGACTCATTTTATGAAGCTAGCCAGCATCATGTCAATATCAAAATCAGACATGAACACCTAGAAAAAGGGGAAGTATTGGCCAAGCTTCAGCAGTCGCTTCCCGGCTAATCTCATTGCTGCTGCTCTTGTCCCGTTAGAGTTTACTCTACTTGCGACCCAGCGCGATCTATTTAAAGCGTAAGTCAGAGTATGCCAGCACCTACCATGGACGTCACTCTGGCCCTGGACGTCACTCTGCCTTGGACGTCACTCTGCCTTGTCCTCCACCTCTGCTGAACACCCTTGCTGTTCTTGAAGCACACCAAGTACTGCTGCCCCAGGACCTTTGCACAGGCTGTTCTTTCCACAGAGACCACTTTTCTCCCCACATTCACATGGCTTTCTCTCCACCTTCATTCAGCCCAGAGGTTTTCCTTGACCCTGATTACTCTGCTGCACTGTGCATAGCATTGCCTAGTGCTATAGACTATACTGTGTCTCCACAACGTCCCCCCAAATTCCGTTTGAAGTCCTACCTCCACCCAGTGTCATGGTATTTGGAGATGAGGCCTTTGGAAGGTCATTAGGGTTAGATGAGCTCATGAGAGTGAAGCTCTCACGATGGGAACAGTCCCCTTGTAAGAAAGACCCAAGGAGCTTTGTAAGAAGACACACCACAGAGCTTGCTCTTGCTCTGAGAGACACAGTGAGAAGACAGCTGTCTGCAAGCCGGGAGGAGAACTTTCACCAGGAACAAAATCTGCCTTGATCTGGGACTTCAGCCCCCAGAACGATGAGGAAGAAAATGTGTAGTGTTCCGCCCCAGTCTGTGGTATTTTGTCTGGCAGCCTGAGCTAAGACACCTGTTGGAATAAATACTTGTTAATCATTTTCTTCCTCTTGGGAATGTAAGCTCTGCAAGGCAAAGCCTTGTCCATCACCATTTCCTCCTATTATTCTCCTCGGGTATAAAGCATAGTACCTGGGGCCCCTGCGTGGCTCAGCTGGTTAAGCGTCTGCCTTCGGCTCAGGTCATGATCCCAGGGTGTGGGTTCAAGTCCCACATCGGGCTCCTTGCTCAGTGGGGAGCCTGCTTCCCCTTCTGCCTCTCTCCCTGGCTTGTGCTCTCTCTAACAAATAAAAATTACTAATAGTAATAATTTAAGAACAGTACCTACTTCAGAGAGTCACTGTGGGTCACATGGGGTGGTGGCCCGTGCCATCTGCTAGGGCCTGCGCCCAGTGAGTGCTCGAGCATGACACCTCTATGACCGCCTGCCCCGGACAGTGCCCTGCCAGTGTTGGGGGGTGACCACATCCCACTGTCGACTTCACAGTCACCAGAACTGCCAAGTGCTTTGCCGTCCAGCTCCACACTCCAGCTGGTGGGGGTGGGCGTCCGGGCCTCAGCGCGGACAGACCGTCCTCCCCTCCACCAGGTGACGTCCAGCCACTGTCCCATTCGTGACATCCCGCCCAAGTCCAAACAGCTCCTGAGGCTTTGGGCCACCTGCCGATGTGATTCCCGCCTCCTGCCCAGGGTCAGCAGGACACACGGATTTCCCACGTGTGGTTGTTCGCCGCGTCCTCGAGCCCACTCTGAAGAGCCTCCTGCCCGTGATAATCTAACAATGACAGTAATGGTGAGCACTGGCTGAGGTCACAGCCCACGGAGGGCCCTGCCCCTCTGTTTTGTGTAAACTCACAGCAACCCTGGGGTGTGGCGAGAGTGGAGGAAACCAGGTCGCGTGGGCTAAGCTCATGCCCTGGTCACCAGGCTGACGCCCAGCCCAATGTTCTTTCCGCCTTCAACCCCGCCTTGAGCTGGGTTTGCTGGGCTCAGCTGCCACTTCCCCTGACCTAGAGGAAGTGGGTCCTTGGGAAAACCCAGGCCTCGGGCCTTGGCAAAGCCACTTGTCCCCAAACCCACGGAGCCCAGAGCTGAGCGGGCATAGCTGAACTGACCTACTTCGTGCTGAGAAAAATGAACCTAGAAGGTGCATTCCTGCCCTTCTCAGGGCCTCTTTTAATTCCATATTTCACAAATCAGTAGATTTTACTGATTTTTGACTTGGAGGTTTTTAGAGACCCAGCAGATTGATCATAGGGAATCAAGTCCATTCAGACAGAAGCCCAGCTCTGTTTCTTCATTGCCCAGGCTCAGAACTGTTTCAGCAATGACTTACTGCACCTGAAATAAATCACACCTTTCCTGTAAGAAAAGAATGACTAAAATTGAGCGCTCTTGAAACCTTCCTACCATTGTTGGAACCCCGAGTCCAAAATTATATCCGTGGTCCTAATGACTAACCCATTCACAATAAATGTGAAGCTGAAGGTGAACTTGATCAGATCAGCCATGTTTCCACAGATGGCGGACTCCCATGGAGTCTTCACTTTTTAAGCCATGACCTTTAATAAATAAATAAATAAATAAGCAAACCATGACCTTTGCTCCCCTTCCCACACGCTGTCTCTTTGCTCCTCCCCCAAATCACTCATGAAACCAACTGAAAGTTACACTCATCTTGAATAGTTCTTCTTAAAAAATTGGAAAAAGGGGCCCCTGGCAGGCTCAGTCAGAAGAGCATGTGCCTCCTGATCTCAGGGTCCTAAGTTCGAGGCCCACCTTAGCAGTAGAGATTACTTAAATTAAAAAATAATGCTAATAAAGGAAAAAAATTCTTTCATTATAAAATGTAACCACAGTAAGGAACATTTGGTAAGCGGAGAAAGAAAAAAACCAGAAACACCCATAATCCCAGGCAGCTGAAATAGCTTTGTCCACTTCCTTGACAGCGTGAAGACCAAAGTTGCTCTCAGTGTATAACTGTGGAGAATCACGTGCAGAGCTTCAGGATGGCTGAGGACCGCCTGACATAGGGACAGGCCACTGTGCCCTCCCTCAGAGGGGCAGCCTTCTGCTGTGCACACGCGTGTGAGCGCACGCGGGCGTGTGTTTTCTCCTCTCTGCGTTGCCTGTGTTCCTGCTCATCCGTGTTCATTTTCGGTTTTGACCTTGTTTCTGCATTTTCTTCCAGGACAAGTTCTTTAAGAGATGTGTCTTTTCTTACATGTGCTCTTGAATTTCACACACTCAAGAGCACACGAAGAGGCAGCAAATGGGCAGTGGCCCTCTGCTCAGGGGAAGATGGTCCACACGCACACCGAGGTTCCTGCTCCCCAGGCCACGCCCCTCGCCGAAATGGGTAATGAACTTGTCACTGCTTCAAGCTACTCGCTAGACAATGAGCAATAAAACCCCTTCCACTTTGGAGCCCAGTATTTCAGGGTGGGGGCCGGCCAGAGGTTCTGAAAGTGTCAACAGGTCCTAGTTGTGATCTCTCATAAGTCTGGGGGGCCTGGGTGGCTCAGTCGGTTAAACGTCTGCCTTCAGCTCAGGTCACCATCTCAAGGTCCTGGGATCGAGCCCCACATCGGGCTCTCTGTTCAGGCAGGAGTTGGCTTCTCCCTCTCACTCTCCCTCTGTGCTCTCTCTTTCCATAAACAAATAAAATCTTTAAAAAAAGTGATGAAAGATATGAGCCTCAGTTTCCCCATCTGTAAATCTGGGCGGTCTCTAAGGATCCCTCAGGGGAGGTTTCCCTGGCTCCCTGGCCACTGCAGCCTCCCATAAGGGAGCTGTGATGGAGAGACCTCTCCCCCCATCCCTGGCTCTGCCCTGCCCTGGACTCCAGGACTTGTGCTGACCTGAGGCAGAGGGACATACAGAGCTTCAGCCCCTTGTCTGGGATTTGCCCTGTGATCCAATCCTGATGTGCCTAGCCCAGTCCAGGAAACCAGGCATGGGTCCAATTTATTTAGGCAGCAAACACAAATGAGCCACCGCTTAGAGCTGGGCCCTGCGCCAGAATATGCAGAGAAGTGGTACTCGTCCTACTCTCAGCAGCCCCAGGGGACGCACAGAACAGCACAACATGGTTCTCAGGCCTGCGCCCACCAGTGCCCAGCACAGAGAGTACATCCGCTGGGTCCCTGCTCTTGAACCTAGACCTGTCCTGCACCTGTGGACCTAGTAGCCACCCCACACCACACTCTGACACTTGACTCAGCCTCTCTTCCTCAGATCTTAAGAGTTCCTCCCTGAGCTGAGTCTGGGGGTACGCGCAGGGATTTCTAAGAACTCAATCCTCCCAGCCTCCCTGACTCTGGGCTTTCCCCTCCTTGGAAGCCCCAACACTCCAGGGATAAGCATCCTAAGCACCCCACAGGCTACGGGGCAGGGCCAAGCTGGAAACATGCCCACACTTGGGAACATCTGCTTGGACCCTATTCTCTGAGCTTTCTCTTCCGCCCATGGGGACAGTGCCCCCAGCAGCCACTGGGTCCTGCCCCTACTGCCATAACTGACTGGCCTACGGGGGAATGTGTGGCCCAGGTCGGAATTGCCAGAAAAATGCTGGATGCCCAGCTAAGTTTGAATTACAGGTAAACAGTGGGTTATCCTTCAGGATAAGTGCCGCCATGAATTATTTAGGCCTCCTTTATTTGTGTTTGCTACATCTGGTCTACCCAAGGTAGACCAATCAAATTCCATCACAGAACTTTGAACCCACAGCTCAGCAAGACTCTAAAGAAATAACGTGGGGTGACAGTGGGGCAGCTAGGTCCCACCAGGGAGGGAGAGAAGAGAGGAATTTGATCTGCAGAGAGAAGGCGGCTGACGGGGGTAAGAGGCAGCCACTTTCCCCTGTGTCATGTTCTGGACTTTTCCCAGGAACTGGCCCCATCCCTGGCTCCGGTGTCCTAAGAGGCCCTGACGTCCTCACCATCATTCCACCCTTCAGGGGAGGGGGTCTTGTCCAGCATGTCTAAGGTGGAACCCTTCCCTGGGAACCCGGGCGAAGTAGCCCGTGTGAATGAAGTTTTGTTTGTTGCTCTCCGCCCCAAACACCAAGATGGTCCCTATCCCACCAGAGTCCCTTCAGTGTCCCCAGGAATCACTGCAAATTCCTCTCTCCCTTCACCCGCCTGCCTCCAAATCCCGTCAACTCCATGTTCTCTCCACGCAATGACACCGCCGTTTCCAGCCTCCAGCCCCGGCTCTCTACAGCTATGTTTCTCCAGGACTGTCGATCTCCAGCCAAGGCAACTGTCCTAAACATAAATCTGACTTGTCCTCCCACCTCACTTGACATCTGTCAGTGGTTTGCCTCCTAGGGTTTTAGGGGTCTCTCCGTGATCTGGCGTCCGCTGAGCTGTCCATGTTCACCCCATCCCTCGCCGCCCACCCACCCTATTCCCAGCTTTGGCTTTCACATTCTCCGCCAGACTCTCCCTCACCTGAGGGCCTTTGCACCTGCTGCTCTTCCCACTCCTCCTCGCCTGGCCCCACCTTCCGCCTTCAAGACAGTGCTGGGGTTGGGGACAGGGCATTAGCAGCCTGTCCTGACTCCCTCCCCCCACTTCCTAGCAGGTATGATAAGGGCTTCTCCTGCAACGCACTTACCTGGCCCTGGTCCCTGGACCCGCAGCAGCACCTGAGAGCATGTTAGAAATTCTAAGTCCCCTCTGGACTGCCTGACTGGAAACTCTGGAATTACGGCCCAGCAGTCAGGGTTGTAACTAGCCCACCAGGTGGTCTGACGGTCCCCCTGTTTGAGAACCACCACCGAACTGTAATTGCGTATTTCTGTGTTCGAAATAAATAGCTTGACAGCCGTGAGAGGATTGCAAAGACCACGGCATCTTCACCCACTAATATAGGAACTGGCGCATAATAGATTCTAGGTCAATGTCTGTGGTGGAAGGAAAGGGAAGCCGGGAGAGAAACTGGAAGGGAGGGAGAAGAGGGGAAGCAGCGAGGAAAGCAGGTGGGCAGCCGCAGTTCTGCTCATGGCACACTTGGCTTTCTGACCCTCCAAGGGTTTTTAGGTCCAGCCACCCCGTTTTGGCATTTCCTTGGCTCTCCCCTCTGCTCACTGTAAGTTTGGGCACAGAGACAGTGCGGGACACGGGCCCTGTGCACCTGTCATTCCTGGTCCCGCAGGGGCAGCAGGACTCACCCACCACCACAGGGCCAAGAGGGAGCAGGTAACGGACTTTGGGAGTGTCAACACTTTTCAGCATGTGGGGAGGAGGTGGGAAGCGAGGGTAGAAAGGTTTGAAGCGGGTCTGGTCTGTTATTTTCTGGGTGGGTTTCATATCACCTGCCCCCCATGGGCATTTCCGGCTCCCAGGCCTGCCAACGGCTGGACAACCTCCCCTCCCTACCTTGGGCCATGGCTGACTGGCCCACGGGCAGGCGGCTGATCTCAGGGGAGTGTGTCCACAGGCGCGTTGGTCATTTGGACCTGTGTCGTCTGCTTGATAAGGTGAACGGGTCAATGCCAACTCTCTTCTCAAGAGGTTGGCATGAGACACTAGGAGGGCAGTCGCTGTGGGAACTGATGGCGAGTGGGTGAAGAGGAACCAGGGGCCTTCGTGAGCTGAGCCATGTGTGGCCGATGACCGGGAATGGGAGGTAGGGAAGCACGAGGTGTTGGCAGATGCAGAAAGAGACGGAGAGATGTCCCAGGCAAGATGGCAGGGCTGTCCCACCATTGTTCCCAATCCCATGAGAACTGCTCTACCTGGCAGCCCGGATCCCTGAGCCATCCCGGTCGCACTTACAGAGGACTTTCAGATAGACAGTTTCAATCTCTATCTGAATGACTTAGAGTGAGAGAAAAGGCCACGCTCAGATGTTAAGTCGTATTCTACAAGCATGGAAACCGGGGACCACAGCAGCCAAGGAGAACTTCCCCAGGCCATCCAGGGTCGCCCAGGGGCCCAGTTACAACTCTCCATGCGACCGACACCCTCTGCATTACAGCACTGAAGAGGGAACGCACATGCTTCCATCGCTAAGCTAAACACAGGTCACTGTTTCTAAATGTAACCCCATCGAAAGACCCGAAAATCTCGTGGCATCCTCTCAATAGCATTTCAAGGGTAGGTCTTGGAAAAATAAGAGTGGATTTTGTACACGTGAGATGCTGAACACCACAGCCCATTTCTGTTTGGGTCTGACCTGGACCCTCACGAGGTAAGAACTTAGCTGATGACCTCAGCCAGAATACTACACGCCAGGTTTAAAAGCAATTCGGTTTTACCTTCTCCGTTTGTCCAGAGGAGTCGGCATGGCTAACTGTTCACCAATTTGTCTATCTGGCTGAAACAGAAGAATTGGGAACATTAAACATATTTGGGAAATCTAAGCACGTGTTCTATCTGTTAATGTCCCACATTCTAATATTTGAGGTTTGAATTTTCAGTTAAGAATAGCAGCTAATATTTATTGTGTGTTTTCTGTGAGTAAGAAACTCTTTTTGTGTGTGTTAGTAAACTTTTAACCAACAATCATGTTTAATCTTCACAGTAACCTATGAGACAAGTATATTGTTTTAGAAACCGCACTAATTATCATATGGGGACCTCCCAGGAACCCGCCCACGGAGCCACCCAGCAGTGGCAAGCCAGGTCTCCAACTGAGAGGCTCTCTCCCAGCCTTTCAGCCACATCCCCAGGGAAGGTGAGCTAAGGAAACAGATGATTGCTTGTTTGTTTGAGGTACAGGCAGGGAAGATAATCCAGGAATTTGTAATTGCTCATCCCTGCTGAGGGATATTAGCCAGACATTAGCCTTGCCACATGAATCATGACACTTGTGTCCGGCTGACTTATTACCTATGCACGGTGGTGCTCACCAGCTTGCCTGCTTGGTTTAGAAGGTGCTGGAAAAAGATGGTTCCCCACTGCATCTAGTGCTCCCACTGCCCTTTGCTCAACCAGGAACCCATTGCTCTTCCCCCACCCCTCCGGGCCACACCGCTACCCTGCACTCCTGCCCTCAAGGCTACAACTTCCTGCCCCTCCTCACCCGGTTCCCTCCTATCAGCCCTTCGGGATTCAGCCTGAGTCAGCCCCCAGGGAAGCCCCCGAACCTGGAAGACCCTCCCCCCGGATTCCTGCGCCCCCTGCGTGCTCCCCAGCGAGGCTCTCACGGCTCTTACTCCCGTTTGAATCATTCGTTCACTCCTCAAACCCGCTCTGAGCGCCTGCTCTGCCTGCGGGCGCTCCGAGGGGGACGGAGAAGAGGACGAGAGACCCAGCGCCCACGGAGGGGACACCACCCCCGGAGAGATGGGGGCACAAGCCTGCGTTCGTCCCGACTCTCTCCACCCCGGTTTTTAAAATTCTGCTTTATATTTCCAGGCTACATAGAATTTCATTCCCTCTTTTAAAATTCACCTGTGTGTCCTTTCCGAGGAATACCAGTTAAAGATAGAGGCCGGCGCGCTGTGCGGGGGAGGCCCTGGCGCTGGGCGGGGGGGGGGGGGGGGGGGGGGGGGGGGGGGGGGGGGGGGGGGGGGGGGGGGGGGGGGGGGGGGGGGGGGGGGGGGGAAGGGAGGGGGGGCGCCAATTTGCCCGGGCCAGGGGGCCCCACCACCCGACCCCGGCCGGCGCGGGGGAGCTGCGAGCGGATCTCAAATGCGGCCAAACCCGGCCAGAAAGGGACTTGGGACAACCTCAACTCCAAGTACCGCCGAAGGGTAGGGCCTAGAGTGCTTCGGTTCTAGGAGCCCCGCTCCTCCCGCAAAGAAGACTTAAATAAAGTCCCACCCTCCCCACCGCTCCCCCCTTAGAAACTACAGGAGAGACGGTTTCCATTGGATTTCTCCAACGTCCAAGGATCCGACGCCCCCTTCCCCCACGCCGGAAGCCTGGTGGGGGCGAGGTGGCTCACAGGAAAGCCCTCGGGCTCCCCACCCCCACGTGTCCCCATCTCCGGCCCACCCTCCCTCCTGTCTCCCCCCACCCCGACCCCGCCCCCATGCCACCCCTCCATCC
>PJEN01028797.1:0-11325 GCA_004024605.1 Pteronura brasiliensis
CCCTGCTGGGAGGGAGGGGCCTGCTTTCCAACATGGGTGACTCTGTGTCTCCCCAAGTGCGGGTCCTGAGATCTCAATGAAATTCTCTCCTTGTTTTTACAGGTGGTGCTTCGAGGCTCAGGGGACGTGGCCTCATGGGCAGCATCTAAAGTGTCTGGTCTCTGTCCCTTCTGTGAAGATTCAAGGGAAGCACATACGGGAGTGTGAGCCCTGTCATCTCCCTGGTGGATGTGCATCACAGTAGTAAGTTGTCATGGTTCTGAACCTCCGACTGGGCTGAGGTTCAAGCCTTGACTTGGGTGTCTTTTTTGCTGGCTTCTGCCTTTCTTCTGGAGGGAAAGGTACCCACTTCTTGTCGATTAAATTGGAGATGTACCCTTAACCAGAATATCTAGAGTTTACTGCTTGGGGAAAATTACTTAGTGGAACATATGGAGAAGGTTCTGCAAGTGCCTGCCCCACACAAAACTTCTGAACTCCAGGTTGCCTCTGGTAGCAAAATCCTGAGTTATTGCAGGCTGACCTTATAAATAGACATTCTCTCTACGATCAACTTTCTGCCCACACTTTGCTTATTGGGCCATTCATCTACAACAAACAATACCGGGCATCTTTACAAATGGATGTCTGAGTGGACTTCTGAACATGTTCTCTCTCTCTCTTTCCGGTTTTTGTTTGTTTGTTTGTTTGTTTGTTTTTTTCTGGCAGAGGGGAGTGGGAGTTGCAGAGGATGAGAGAGACCCTTAAGCAGGCTCCACATGCCTTGCATAGCATGACACGGGGCTCAATCCCATGACCCTGACATCATAACCTGAACCAAAAAAAAAGTTGGTCCCTTAACTGAAAGAACCATGCAAACATTCCTGGACATGCTTTGTCTTTATGGAAGGGAGTGTAAGAGCCCCCTCCTGTTCTAAAATCTTCTGAATCAGAGAGTATTTCCATGTCTGCAGTGGTCTTACACCGTCTCAGGCCCAGAGATATGAAGCTGAACTTGATGGTAGAGAAAACCCCTTGGCTCTCAGGTTCTCATAGATTGGGAGGAAGCACTCACTGCCTTATGCTGAACTGTAGAGGTTTTTCCTGCCCTGGTACCAACAGTTCTTCCAGAACACCTTTGTAAAAGATGAAATTAATTTACCAGCCCCCGGTTGGCCCAGTTGGGTAAGCATCTGCCCTTGAGTGAGGTCAGGATCCCTGGATCCTGGTGGATCAAGCCCTGTATTGGGCACCCTTCTACCTCTTCCCCGCTGCCCAACCCCGACTGCTCTTTCTCCATATCTAGCTCTCTCGCTCTCAAATAAGTGAAGTAAATAGAAATATTTCTAAGCATGTAATTAATTTGTAAATCCTTTCCAATTTGTGAGGACAATATTAGTAGAATTAAGGACACATGAGAGGTAGATCACAAACCATGTGTTTGTTGAATCTTGTTACCCTTCATCCTTGCAATCTACGTACTTCAATAGGTTAATGTTTTCATGAACATACATCGATCACCTTGTGTTCTGAGATTCTGAGTTAACCCTCCAATTGATGTTGTCATGGATCAAAGGCAGCGTTACTTCCTGTGATCAAACTTCCTACCAAGAGACAGTACCTGTATCAGTTGTGTGAGCTAGTAAAGGAAAAGTCCCCCATTCTTATTTGGTACAGTATGCACAGTTGTGAGACCCTGCCTGTTCAGTGATACTGACCTTTATGCCGGTACTGATGGATCAGAGCAGATGTGCTTTATTTCTAGCTATTGGTTACTGGAATAGTGCATTCAATATCCCTTAGAACGGGACCCAGTTGTATGTGTTTACAGTGAAAAATTGTCAGTGTCAGAGATTGTATCTCAATTTCACCCTAAGAAATTCCTTGGGAGGGATTTGCCCAGTGATTTTCTGATGTGATTGTCTGGGGAAGAATTTCCCCCCATTGCATTGAGATCAGTGTTTCCTTGGTGTGAGGGTGTTGTTGCTGGCTAAGGAAGAAGGGATTCCTGAACATGTTCCTTTCCTCATCACACCGGGAGGATTTTCTTGTGTATGAATCCTCCCAGGTCCTTCACGTGTTGGCTTTGTGAGGAATGGGATTCCCACGTGCATTTCATCAGCATTCAGCAACAGCAATGATGCAGGGGGTCCAAGGAAGTCCCTGCACCTTCACTCCCATGTGAGGGATGACATGCACTCTGAGATGGTAGTGGGATCTCAGACCTGAACCCCACCTGAAGCTTCTCCCACCAAGATACAGCACTAGTGGTTCTCCCCATGTGCATTCTCTGGTGTTGGGAAAGAGACCACTTCTGGCAGAAGGCTCTGCCTCAGTGATCGGAGACACGGTGTTTTTACTGTGTGATTTCTGTGGTAGTGAGAAAGGTGTACACTCTGGGTACAGGTGGGACCCCAGTAATGGTAGACACAGGTTTCTCTGCTCTGAGTTGTCTGGTGTCTCCAAATGTGAGAGCTGTATCTAACGGCTCTTCCATGTTGACCGCATTTGTCAGGGTTCCCACCAGTGTGGGTCCTCAGATGTTGGCTAAGGGTGTGGATGGACTTAATGCTTTCCCTTGAAGATGGCATTCAACCAGTTTCTGTCTGTGGGAACGTGCCCATGGCCTTGAAGGGATGCATATTGCTGCAAGCTCTGGCACAGCAATCCCACCACATGGTTTCTATCCTGTGTGAGGTCCTGGACATGAATAAGAGCAGAGCTCTCTGAATGAAGGGTCTATCATCTTCATTACATCCCAAGGTGACTCTCTAGTGGTTTTTCTGTGTACAGAGGTGAGCACTGCCCTGGAATTGTTTCCCCCATGTGTATCATGTCTACTTTCCTCGGAAGGGTGAGTTCTCTCATGTCTCCTGAGGTTAGAGCCCCGACTAAAGGCTCTCCCAGACTGGGGAGATGTGTGTGGTGCAATCCAGGATGAATGAGTTCTGATGTCTCTTGCACCAGGGATACATGGCTCAAGGCTCTTCCATTGTCAGTAAATTCAAGGTTTGTATTCCCAGGACACAACACACATGGAGTGAGGTGAGGGACATGAGAAATCTCCCTCCTGTGCCCCAGCATTGGCTGGGTTACTGTGCAGTGTGAACCCTCTGCTAATGGCCAGAACAGGAAGGGCTGTGGAAGGACTGCTCACTCATGTTCCTCCCTTCCTGACTCGTAGTAATTCCAGCCTCCTCGTTAAGGTACAACTTTTGTCTAAAACTGTTCACGCCACTTCTGTTTGAGTGCAATGTTCCTTTCCTGAATTCAGATACATCTTTCTACATTGTGATGGCTTGACTTGAGGCCCATTTCGTCCAAGAAATGAAATTATTCAGATATTTGGTGGGACAACCCATTTCCTCAGTCTCTTGGAAGACAGGAGTTTGTGGTGAATGCTTAGTGTAACCCATGCCCAGCTGTAGTGTGGAGGGCCAGCGTTCATGACTGTGAAACTTCCCATTGACTTGCAGAGAATCAGACCTTTGAGATGCACCTGTGTGGGTATCACTCCATCCTTTTTAATAGGGAATGTATTGCCGTGAGCACTTGGATCTTATATGCAAACAATGAGTCATGGAACACTACATGAAAAACTACTGAAGTACTCTATGTTGACTAAGATAACAGAACAAAAGAAAGAAAGAGGGGGAGGAAGGAAAGAATACAAAGAACAAAAAGATAATGAAGGGAAGGAAGGAAGGAAGCAAGTCTGGGCTTGCTTGAAAAAAGGGAGAAGAGAAACTGGTAGAGAGGCATTAAGGGAAAGAAAATTTTGAATATTGTGAGACAAACATCTGAGAGTTAAGATTTGAGATTTATGACAGAGGAAAGAAATGGAGTCCTCTACTCAGGAGCAGAAACCTGTTATAGGGTATTGGTGATGAGAATCTATTGACCAGATAAACATGCGAGAGAAAGAAAGTGAGTCTGGGATGCTGGGGAGTTTAAGATGGGCAAACCCAACAAAGTCAAGGACTGAAAGAGTTGCCATGTTGCAGTTTTAGTGCAAGATTCACGGAAGTGTCCTGTCCTCAGAGGATACAGAATGTGCAGTGGGTTAGGTGGATGGAGATGGAAGAGTTGACAGAAATAGGATCCTGTTGCAGGCTTGTTTCCACAGGAGCCCTACAAGAGAGAGGATTGATGTAGGAAAGACGTTTAAGTTCAAGGCTTATGGTCAAGAAAAAGTCTTGGGTTGGCTTTGCTGGAAAAATGGTGAGTTTTATTAAAGTACAGGGACATGACCCATTGATAGAAAGGGTTGCTATGCTGGGGTCCTGATGGGAGGCTGACTCTCTAGGATGGCGTTGGGGGAGGTCAGGGAAAAGAGAGGTTTTGCAAGAACGTTGCACTAGGACAGAGGACACTGAGGATACAGGAGGCTTTGCTCTTGTCAAGTGAAGGTGGTTTTTCCTTCTAGGAAGGCATTAATAGAAAGATAGTTGGGAAATTCCTGGAGGAATGTTAGCTTCTTCCTCTCTCAGGTCCTTTAAGGGACTGCAGGTTTGTGAAGAAATTCCATTTTATTGACATTTCTTTCTGCCTCAGTCTCTGTCAGTGTGATGGAGGGGAGGGGGATATTAGGGCTCCAGGAAATGGAGTTACGGTCTCTGGAAGTTAGCTAGCCTATTGACAAGCAAGGCTCTTCCTTGGCAATCACTAGGACATTTGTAAACTGAGGGAGACTCAGGTCATGCAGTGTTTTGATCTCTATTTGTGAAGAATCTTTTTTTTTTTTCCTTTCCTTTGCCTTAGGGCAGACAGAATGCCTGAGGAATGTCACCAATATCACATGTTGTGGAGGGGTGGTGTGGTGTGCCAACTTCTGCTTTGTCCTCAACTACCCTCCTCTTCCCTCCTCATGTCCTCCTGAGCAGTTTAGACCCTTCAGTTATTAAAGTTGTTGAAGAACGGTCTCATCTTCTGTATCTTCTTCCTGATGAATAGGAGTGTAGAGCTGTCCCTACCTATGGGTCAGTACTGGACATTTGGGAGCCTCTATGTGTAAGAGTTGTGAATTGAAGAGCCTGCTGAGTGCAGGGGAGAACTTCCGTTTGACTTTTCCTGAGTAGACAAGACCATCTGTCCTCTGAAAGTTACTGCAGTGAAAGATTTCATGCACCACCCACGGAATTTGTCAGGTCCTGGTCTCTTGTTTTTTGGCAGGATTTTGATCACTGCTTTAATCTCATTACTAGATATTGGTCGATTCAGGTTGTCAATTTCTTCCTGGTTCAATTTTGGAAGTTTACAGTTTTCCAGGAATGCATCCATTTCATCTAGGTTGCTTAACTTATTGGCATATAACTGTTGATAATAATTTCTGATGATTGTTTCTATTTCCTTTGTGTTAATTGATATCTCTCTTTTCATTCATAATTTTATTAATTTGGGACTTCTCTCTTTTCTTTTGGATTAGTTTGGATTACTTTATCGATCTTATTGATTCTTTCAAAAAAACAGCTTCTATTTTCATTGATGAATTTTACTGTATCTCTAGTTTCTATCTAATTGATCTCTGCTCTAATCTTGACTATTTCCTCCTTGTGTGTCCAGTTGGATTAATTTGTTGTTGATTCTTCAGTTTTTTAAGATGTAGAGACAGCTGGTATATTCTGGATTTTTCATTTTTTTTGAGGGAGGCTTTGATGACTATGTATTTCCCTCTTAGGACAGCCTTTGCTGTATCCTATTGGCTTTAGATCGAAGTGTCTTCATTCTCATTGGTTTCTATGAATTGTTTAAGTTCCTCTTTGATTTCCTGGTTGATCTAAACATTCTTAAACAAGGTGTTCTTCAGCTTCCAGGTGTTTGAATTTCTTCCAAACTTTTCCTTGTGGTAGAGCTCCAGTTTCAAAGCAATGTGATCTGAGAATATGCATGGAATCATCTCAATCTTTTGGTATCGGTTGAGACCTGATTTGTGACCCAGTATGTGGTCTATTCTGGAGAAGGTTCCATGTGCACTCGAGAAGAATGAGTATTATGTTGTTTTAGGGGGGAATGTTCTGTATCTATCTATGAGGTCCATCTGGTCCAAAGTGTCATTCAATGCTTTTGTTTCTTTATTGATTTTTTCTGCTTGGATGATCTATTACTGAGAGTGGCATGTTAAGATCTCCTACTATTAATATATTCATATCAGTATGAGTCATTGTCTTGATTAACAGTTTTCTTATGTAATTGGCTGCTCCCATATTGGGGGCATAAATATTCAAAATTGTTAGATCTTCTTGGTGGATAGTCCTTTAAAGGATGACGTAGTATCCTTCTGTATCTCTGTCTACAGTCTTTATCTAATTTATCTGATATGAGAATTGCTACCCCAGCCTTCTTTTGAGGCCCATTGGCATGAGAGATGCTTCTCTGTCACTTCACTTTCAGTCTGGATGTATCCTTAGGTTCGGAATGGGTCTCTTGTAGACAACATATGGATGGATCCTGTCGTTTTATCCAAACTGCAATCCTGTGTCATTTTATGGGCACAATTAGGCCATTCACGTTGACAGTGATTATTGAGACATAAGTTTTTATAGACATCGTGTTACCTGTGAAGTCTTTTTTTCTATAGATTATCTCCATATATTTTTGTTCAACGATATTCTTTGTTTTGTTTTTTTGTTTTTTTTTTTTTTTTTTTTTTTTTTTTTTTTTTTTTTTTTTTTTGTTTTTTTTTTCCTCTTTATAGAACCCCCTCTTAATATTTCCTGCAGTTTCAGCTTGCGGGTTGCATACTCTTTTAAACCTTCCCAGTCTTGGAAGTTCTTTATCTCTCCATCCATTTTGAATGTTAGTCTTGCTGGATAAAGTATTCATGGCTGCATGTTCTTCTCATTTAGTGCCCTGAATACGTCTTGCCAGCCCATTCTGGCTTGCCATGTATCTGTGGACATGTCTGAGGATATTCTGATGGGCTTTCTTCTGTACATAAGGAATTTCTTTGCCCTAGCTTCTTTCAAGAGCTCCTGTGTACAATTATGATTCTTCATTTTCACTATCAGGTGTCTCGAGGTCTTTCTAGATTCTATGATATGGATGGTAAACCTTTCTGCCTCTGGTACATGAATGCTGGTTACATTCGCAAAATTGGGAAATTTTTCATGGAGAATTTGTTCAACTATATCTTCTAGTCTTATTTCTTTCTCCTCCATCTCAGGGATTCCATTGATTCTGATATTGGAACTTTTCATGGCGTCATTTATTTCCCTAATTCTGTTTTCATGCCTTCTAAGCTGTTTGTTTTAGGCTTCATCCTGATCCTTTTTCTCTATCTGTTTGTCCTTCAGATTAATAATTCTATCTTCTGCTTCAGTTACCCCAGCTTTTAGAGAATTTAGATTAGATTAGAACTCATTGAGAATATTGTGAACATCATCCCTGGTGGCTTTCACTTCTGCCCTAATCAATTCCATTTTGTCACCAAAGGCTTTTTCCAACCTAGCTATTGCCTGGATAATTGTTGCCTGAATTCCCTTTCTGTCATATTGTCTATGTCCATATCCAATAGCTCTGATGCAGAAGACCCGGTGTCTGAATTTTTCTTCTGTTGGGCATTCCTCCTCCTAGACAATTTGGTGAGAGATGGCTGAATGTACCGACCATGGTGTAGGCAAGGTGCACCCTGGAGCACTTCTGAGCAATTAAGAGTCTCTACCAAAAAGAAAGAATAAAGAGGAAAAAAAGTAGAGAGAGACCGGATAAAAGAAGAAACATAAAATAAAGGAGACGGCCCAGCCCAAATGGGCCCCAGGCAAGATTTATGAAGTATACAAACATAAACAGACAAACAAAAAGACCAACAAAAGTAGATGACAAGAGAAAAATAAATAATTAAAAAAAAGAACCTTGTCAAAAAGTACCCCAAGTATAAGATTTATATACTACGGACAAAAACAAATACATAGAAACACTGACAGAAGAAAATAATGTGAGAGTGGTTATAAATTCTCAGTGTGGGTGAGGAAGGTTATTTTGATTCTTCCTGGATGTATCTTGATATCTTCGTTAAAGGACTCAACTTTCATAAGATAAAGGAGGATTAAAACTGGTTTACCTATAGGGGTTGCATTGATTGGGGAAAAGGGATTAATTGAAGCTTATCTCTATATGAATATTTAAAAAAATAATGAATAAAATAAAATTAAATTAAAATTAAAAAATATAAAAGCAGAAGAAGAACACAAGTATATGTATCAATAAGTTCAGGTTAAAAGGTTATTATGGAATTTGATGTACTGAACATCTCATTGTGATGGCAAATATGTTAAAAAGTTATTTATAAAATAATGAAAAGAACCAGAATAGTGGGAACGAATTAAAAATAAAAGTATCTATGAAATACCGGTGTTTGTTCTTTTGTCTATTTTTTTTGGGGGGGGGGTGGCTTTCTGGGGAGGGATCTGCCATGTGGGTTTTCAGTCAATGATGTTCCTAGAGTTAAGTCCTCCTGCCCCCAACAAGGGGCTAGGCTCTGAGGAAACCAGTTTTTCAGGCTTATGTTCTCTGGATGTTTTATTGTTTTTTCATTTGTTTTCTCTCCCCTTGGAGGCTCTTGATGGTTTTTGGAGGCTTAGAGGAAAGTAGACTGCACCCAGTCCTCCCTCTCAGAGAGAAGCCACAGTCTTTTCTCCTCTGGGTGCTCCAGAGCACATAAATTCCCCCTCGGCTGCTGGCAGAGCACATTCCCAGTCATGGTCTCTGGGGTCACATTAATGCCACTTGCACCCAAAGCCACAGGAAATACTATCCACAGCTGTCTGGGCAGTTCCAGGCTTCCAGAGAGGTTGCAAGCAGAGATAGTGCACTGAGATTTTCCCGCTGGCCCAGGCTGGGAGTCCTCATACTCTCTGGTGTCTGAGAGAGCACAAGCTGGCACTTGCACGCACCTCTCTCAGGGGAGGGTGTAGGGGGTGACTTAGACTCTGTTCATGCAGCAGGAGTGTGGAGAGTGCAAAAGGCTGTGGTTCTGCCTGCTGATTAATGAGGCTTCCTCACCCTCATGGGCAGTGGAACCCAGACACTCCCAGTGGCTCAATTTCATGGCCAGCGTGACAAATCAACAAGGGTCAAGAGGCTAAGAGGATGCTGAAAAGAAATTAAGAGACAAAGACATGGGGCAGGAGGAACACCAAGGTGGATGTCCAATAGTGCCAATTTTATTCAAGGCTGTGAGGCATTATATAGCTAACAGAAACAATCATAAGAAAGTATCTATTTTTAGCTGATTACTAAAGAGTTTGCAACATGCACAGAAAATCCTTCAAGCTTTCCCATTATCTGTTTCCCAAGCACCAATAGCAGACCCTCTAGTGCCAGATGTACTGACTTCAAGGCCACTCCAGACATAGTTTATGTAAGCACAGCACAGTCTTGCAATGATGTAGTCTATAGCCTGTGCAAGGACAGCAAGGACCAGCCAAGAATTTCTGTCCCCGACCAAATCATTTCTATCTGACTAGCAAATGTGTGGGAAGTCATGTAGGTGAGCGCACAACACATAGCACAGACCCTTTCTCAGTGCTACTTGACTTTTCAACCTAGGCCTTTTGCTCGGCTGTTCAGCCTTTAAAGGAGACACAAGTCAGGGTCTGGTTTTGTCCTCATCTCAAGACTTACAGTGGCCTCCCACATCTCCCCCTTCCTTTTTAAATAAATCAAGCATATGAATTTGTGCTTGAGCATGTATTCATTGTTGTCCTGCACGAATCTCTACAATGCACCATATTAAAACAAAAGCAAGTAATATAATGAGGAATCCAATAAACAACCAGAATGAGTGTTACTAGTGCTGTTATTCCTGCTATTAATAGACCTAGAAAACGTTTGACTCGTTTGAGCTGCAACTGCATTTTAAAGGCAAACTGATAACCATAATTAGCATACCAAGATTATTCTACTTTCACAGGCAATAACATATATGGAGGTTGCATAGTTACAAACACTATCATAGGACCTGTACCTGACGAAGGCAGGGACACAGGTAGACAATTTGTTAACACACAATGTTCACAATGGATATTATACAATAAATGTTCTTGTTGAAAAGAGGTGGGAATTATTGATCCCTAGCCCACTACCAGTAAAAAAGGTCTAGGAACATAGGCCCGCAAAATCAGATCAAAGTCTTTTGTGGCAGTATATCCGTTTCTGGCTATTTGCACTCTGATTTGTCCCAGGGCAGCAACCAGTTTCCAGAGTTTTGCATGAAACGTCCCTCCGGCTGTAAGGGGGGAGATGTCTTCTTCTCCTCCATTGATTTTTCTGACTCAGGGTCAGTGTTGCAATTCATTGGCACAGGGGCGAGGAGTTGGCACCATCTCTCTGGCATCCAGTGTGGGGTGTCCTCATCCTGTGGAAAAACACAATAAAAACTGCGTCCTCTGCAGAGAACAGCATCAGGACCCTTCCAAGTGCCCGTCAGGGGGTCTTTTCACCTAGCATAAGGAAGAGGAGAAAAGTCTGGATGCCAAAAGTGTTCAACTGCTGTGCAACCTATATCGTCAAAATTCAAAAATTTTAAACATAAAGAGTTAAAATTAAATGCATATGATGAGAGTATTTTACTGTTCCCTGTAGTATTTCCCCCTCTTTTAATTTTTTTTGAGATATGATTTAAGGGTACCATTAGCTCTTTTGACAATGGCTTGTCCTTGTGAATTATAGGGGATGTTTATTGAATGTTTTGGTTTGTTTTAAATAAATATTTTTTACATTTTTGTAAGTCATAAACATCTTAAGAAAAAAATATTTTTAGTCTGAAAGAGTAAACATTAGAGAACCAGTAATGTTTAAAATAAGACAAAACATTAAAAGATATAACATTATATATTTTTAGTTTATTTAGTTCCATGTTATTAAATTTGGTGAATGCAGCTTTAGTCAGTTCTGGAAATTTTTATCCATTTTAGTTTTAGGATTTTCAAGTATATTAAATATGATTGTTTGTCTTGAAAGTCTCCCATATGAATTTTCTCTAAGACAGAATTTATCTTACAAGAGAATTAAAACAATTATAAATGATAAAAACTCAGAAGAGATATGGTTAAATTACTGGGTGATGACCTTATCAAAACTTTAAAACTTTAGGAAATATATAGAACTCTTAGAGTAGTTATAGCACTTACCCAAATGTAACCCAAGGCTTATTATTGGTTTAGTAGTACTTATTGAGTATTTTAGTATACCAAAGAAAAGCCTTATGAGTCAAAGAGATCTCATTTATAATTTAAATCTTGTCGGCAATTGTTAAAACCTTAGAAAGTTTTAAAATACATGCCTAAATATAATTAGGGATGTTAAACACCTGATAAAACAAAACATAGAAACTGGGTTTTCTGGGCA
>PJEN01028798.1:0-11325 GCA_004024605.1 Pteronura brasiliensis
ACCCCTGGGGATTAAAATATATGTTTATAAAAAAATAAAATTATTAAAAAAAAATGTAGATCACGATATTTCACAGTATGCTTGACTCTTTAATATATTCCGACTCCACTTAACATTTAATTCAATCTCTCCCACTTGACCCCTGGTGGCCTCTTGTCAGGCTCTCATTTGCCTTATGGCATGGATTGAATTATTATTGCAGCCTGCCCCTCATTCGCTGGACTCTAGCCATGCTAGCCTATCCATAGTCCCGACACCTTTCAGTTTTGACTCCTGCTGTCACTTCATCTGGAACACCTTTCCACCAACTCCACCTACAACAGATCTCTTCTCAGCCTTCACATTTCAGCTTAAGTCCTGTCCCTGCAGGGAGCCTTCTAGGAAATAGACTTACCCCATGTTTTAGATAAGGAGGATGATGCTTAGTAAGGCTAAGAAATCTCTTCTAAGTCCTTAAGGTACATTATTAGCACCAAGAATCTAGCAGAAGTAGAAGCTACCCAGGTAGCTACATCAACATTTGGTGATTTTTTGTTGTACTGATGTATTTTAATTAAACTCCAAAGAGACGTGTGTGTATGTACACACGTGTGTAACCTCATCTCATTTTATTATACAAGCAAGATTTGTAAAATGGTCCTAATTTTATATTTAAAGCTAGGTTCTGGTGGTTTTAATTTCTAAGGGAAACCTAGGTACCTCTAAGGGCTCCTCAGGGAAGAAGAATATTGAGAAGATTAATTATTAGAATGGAAATAAAAAATAAGAAGCTATTTGATTTTTATTATAGTTATGAAAGGGGAAAGTCTTCTTGAAATTTGAAGCATTTAAAATAGTCCAAGATGCCTGGGTGGTTCAGTCATTTGAGCATGCAACTCTTGATTTCAACACAGGTCATGATCTTAGAATCCTGAAATTGAGCTCCATGTGGGGCTCCATACCCAGTGACTAGTCTGCTTGTACCTCTCCCTCTTCCCTTCCCCCCACTCTCTCTCTCTCTCAGATAAATAGATAAATTAAAAAAAAAAAACAAACAGTCCAGAATTCACCCAAGACAATTGCATCTTTTTGTTAGATTTTACATGGTGGTTATTCCTGAAATTTTAGAAAGAAAGGCTGTATCTCTAAAGCTAGTTTGAGTGCAGAGGTAAATTGTGGATTTTTCCCTTTTTCTCATAGACCCAAAGTTTAATGCCATGTTTCTTTACACTAATCTTTGAGGCTAATGCATATCTTTTAACTCGCTTTATTAGGGTTCTTCAAACTGCCACTGTATTAATAGAATATTGTTGAATATACTTACAGATACTTTGGATGGATTCTATGGATTGAATGGATTCTATGCCTAATGTGTTGAAGTGAAACTGGTCTCACTCATTTCCAGGTTATTCACTGCAAAGTCAGAGCAAGCACACATTCTAAATTCTGAATCTGACAATATCATTTTCCAGCCTAAGATCATTCCAAGATCACCTAGGTCCTATAAAATGAAACTCAGACTTTATAATATAGCAGAAAATGGTCTCCACTATCTTCTCTTACCTGTTCACCAATAGAATCTACCACTGCCACTTACCACTACCACTGCCACCTTACACCATATTTTCAATTCATCTCAAACTTCTTACACTTTAGAAGCACATGCCTTGGTGTCTTGGGAAAGGTTGTCCTTTTCTCCAGGAATGGCTTTCTTCTTTTCCCTGATAGACCTGCTGATACCTGGCACTCTTCTTACACTCTAGAATACCCTGAACAAGTATCTCTGTTTAACAACTTCTCTGGCCACTAAAATTATGGATCACCTCCTCTGCTCTGCCAATACTAAAACTTAAACTCAAACTTTATCAAAGACACTCCCCCCTCATGTATTAGCTCTGTGACCTTAGATAAATGGCTTGACCTCCTCCTTAAGGTTTACTTTCATTATCCATGAATGAATGAGAAAAATAACAATACCTAGTATGCTTGGATGGCTTACTCATATAATGCAGGTAAATTTCTTAGCACTCACTGTGCTTGGAAAATGAACTCAGTAAATGTGGCATTATTATTATTATTATTACTAATGATATTATCGTTGTTGTTCTACTCCTATATCCACCCTCCATTCCCAGAAAGTTTAAGGTCCTGGGCCAGGAGAAACATCTAAACAGACAGCTGCTAGTTTCCCCTGATATCTTATACAGATAACTGAGAGAATGAGTCTTTAAGGTGATCCAGTCCCAGGCTACTTCCAGATCACTTTGCCGTCAAATGGCACAGGCAACAATGAATGTTTGGCAGTTGCATGACTTAATATTGACATGGGTTTTAACCAAAGGAAGTGGGAGATACAAACTCTCTACACCGTATCCAGAAGCTCTCGGATATTTAAACTCACTGTCACCATTTTATTCTAAACTCAAACCCTTCTCAAGATCTCATTCTTTCGTAACACAAATTTCTTTTTCCATGCCTTCCCACAATGTGTAGTTTTTGAGACCACATGCTGTTCCTCTCCTATTATTTGTTTTCATGTCTATGTGGCTCTTTGCTTAATAAGATCTTTCTTTACTATAAGGTGGAGTTCTTGTACTGAGATATTTGAACAGTGCCTGAGATATCTGGGCATCTGTGTTCAACCTGTACCTAAATCTTCACTCTTCTTAGTGATACATACACAATATTTTTGGCTCATCTCGTTTTCATAGCTACAAGAAAGGACAATGTTTCACAGCCGTGAAGCTTTTTCTTTTTCAGTCCGATTTTGCTTGCCATTCCATAAGGTTTTGTATCAATTGATTTTTGCAAAAATAGTGCTCCATAAGAGATAGCCACAAAAAATCTGTATCATAACAAAACATAATCTCTTATTGCTCAAGCATCTGGATGGTCAGATGCCTCTGATCTTGGTTCAGCTCACTCATGTGTCTAATAATTTATTGTTTGTTGATAAAATTATATGGCAAATAGCATGGTTACAGTAAAGTGAAAAGAAGTTGAGCTACTAATGAAATCAATTTATGATGGGACTGATTTACCTATAAAATGTACTCCTAATGTAACATTTTAACTCATTTTGACTGACCTATATGAATATATTTTCCTTTGACTGTAGTATGTTTTCCTTCTGAATACACATATATTATGCTTAATATTATCTATCCACATTATCATACCTGTACTATTTTTCCAATGCCTTTGTTTGAAGGGGAATCCTATAAATCAGAAACATGGTCTAGAAAAAAGAGAGAGGTTCTCTCTCCTAGTTTCCCATATAATGTTTCATGTCACTCTAGAACAACAGTTGGACAACTGTGGCCCATGAACCAAACACTTCCTGCTGCCTCTAACTGTATGCCCTATGAGCTAATTTTATATACATATAATTTTAAAGGGATTAGAAAGGATTAAAACAAGAATAATATTGGAGACATATGACAATTATATGGAATTCACATTTCAATGTCCATAAATAAAATGTTGTTAGAACACAATTACACAGTTATGTGTTGTCTATGACTATTTTCACATTAGAATAATAGAGTTGAGTAGTTGTCACACAGATCTCATCATTCACAAAGCCTAAAATTTTATTATCTGGCCTTTACAGAAAAAAAAGAAGTTGCCATCTCTTGCTTTAGACATTTTGCTGACTGGATTTCTCTCTCCGTCTTTACCAACAACTTTCTCATTGGTTCCACCTAGAAGAGAACTTCATAACTGCAAAGTCCAGTAGTTGAGCTGGTTTCAAGGGTTTGGTCATTAACATCAGAATGTTGTCTTACATTCTTAGCTCTTTTTTTTGTTTGTTTGTTTTGTTTTGTTTTGTTTTGTTTTGTTTTAAATCCATGAAGTTTCTTTCCATTCTTTTCAGGACAAGAGCTTTAGGTTTATATTCAGTCTCACAAAAACCTCATCACCATGAGTCAATTTTATTTTCTTAGCATTTCAGCAAAAGCACTAGCTATGTTGATTCTTATTGGCACTAAGTGAGTCATGCACTTACTCTCTCTTCTTTTTTGAAATTCAATTAGCCAAGGTATAATATATCATTAGTTTTTGATATAATGTTCAATGATTCATTAATTGAGTATATTACTTGCTTATTCTAGAACCAATTACAGTAAAAAGGGGTATGCCATGACCTTATTGAACAGCCCCAGGTTACATACACACCTCTGAAGAGGGGTTTGGTTCATCTCATAAAAAGCAAAAGACGGTGAGGAGCAAAGGGTATTTACCCAGTGCATATCGAGAGTTGCTACCAGAAAGGCGCAGGATGTATGCAGCTTAAGAATAAAAACCAGTTAACGCTAGATCATTTGAAAGTAGAATTTTAAAATCTTAAAAGCCAAAATATAATTAAATTAATATGCAAAATACATTTGTGCTAAAAACAAATGCGATCCTTAAATTTTCTTTTTGTCTAAAACACAAAATGAGTAGTATAGTAAGAATGAGTTTATAAACAGCCTTTTATTTATTTATTTATTTTTAAAAGTTATTTATTTATTTATTTATTTATTTATTTGACACAGAGAGATCACAAGTAGGCAGAGAGGCAGGCAGAGAGAGAGGAGGAAGCAGGCTCCCTGCCAAGCAGAGAGCCTGATGTGGAACTCGATCCCAGGACCCTGAGATCATGACCTGAGTTGAAGGCAGAGGCTTAACCCACTAAGCCACCCAGGTGCCCTAAACAGCCTTTTATTTAAAAAAATAAAGAAAGCTTTATCAAAAGTTTTCCTCAGATTTAGAGTTTAGAATCATGTTAATTATTTTATCACCACTAAAGGTGTTCACTTTTGTTAGTATTGAATCTCTTAGGTATTCATGAAATAGCTATGACTTGGACTGTGTTTGCAAAGAGGTTACTCTCAAGGGCGAGTGACAGAAAATTCCAATATAGAATGACAAAAATATGTACATGTTGCAGTTGTAGGATGAAGAAGAATAAACCTCATTCGTTCTTAGGAAAAGAGTATATTTGTCACATAGGAGTTGATATTTACCTATCTTAAGAGCCAAGAACTTTTCCAAAAGGATCCCTCACTAATCAGTGAAGAATCTGCTTGTGAAAATTCATTAGGCATGAAAGGAATGTGTGTGTTTGGAAGACTGTGTTATACTGTGGCTCGTGTGACTTTAGCTTAGAGTGTATGCAAGGAATATTCAAGAATTGAGATTGTGAAGGGTAGTGGCAAGTAATGAGGCCAGATAATTAGTCAAAACATAAAGAGCTTTTATGTCAGGCTAATGAATTTGTATTTTATTTTGTGTGCCAGACAATCAATAAAGATTTTAAAGAAATTACATAACTAATGTCAATGAACATTTTGGAAAAATACAACTTTTAACATTAAATATAATTCTACAGAGATTGTGAACCTATCACGTGTAAGATACTGACCAAGAACAATGATAAGAATCTCTTGGTAAATCATTTTCAGGCTTCTTAAGTAACTTTACTTCTAATATTTCAAAGGACTTTAAAAAAAATATTAAGTAAAACAGTACATTCAGGTCCAAAGGATTGCTACATTATGGTCTCTTTCAGGCAAAAAATAAGAGGGCTTAAGAAAATATTCATGTATCTGTCCATTTGTGTGAAAACAGCCACAAGAACGATAAAGCAGGAATCAATAAGATTGTTTATCTCCAGAAGTGAATGGAAACAGAGTGGGAAGAATGGGCAAATGGCTTGGGGGTAGAAGGACTGGGGGTAAAGAGTGATACTTCTCTGAATACAGCTTTTTGTATTCTTTTTTTACATTTTTACATTTTTACATATTTTTTACATTTTTCTATGATCTTTTTAAATGTCTAAAATGGGCAATAAAAAAGAGGGAAACCAAAGATAATGGCAATAGAAACAAATGGATTTAAAAATTTTATTACAAATGAACAGTCTAACAGTAATGAGAAGAGGAAAATAATTAAAGGGAACATCAGAACAAAATATTCTTGTCATATAATCTAAGACCACAGACCAAAAAAAAAAAAAAAAATTAAACTGTACACAGATATTTTCTATTAGTTAATAGGTGTGTTTTCACATTGATGGGTACTAACAATGCTAACAATATTTATATTTTATGATGGGGCTAATCAATAATTTTGGAAATAATGAAAGCCATATTTCTCACTGTCAGGGAAAAAAGCTACAAATATTTGAAAAGGATAGAACCTTGGAGTTGGGTTGAAATTGGAGGTCTATATATTAAATATGTGTTTTTACACATACACACTGACAGATATAGAAATGTAGATGTGTATATGCATATCTATATTTTCTACTTCTGTGTACTGAGAGGAATTAGAAGCAATAATACCCCAGTACTAGTGTGCACACTCACTGCCACGCCTTGATTTCCAAGTATTTTTCTAAAATAAAAGGGGCTAGGACTCCTTGGAGAAATGGATGATTCCAGAGTTGGGGCAGAGAATGTGCAAGATGAGCCTGAAATGTCTGGTAGTCTCAGAAAGGAAGGAAGTTATCAAAACTTGAAAACATTTTAAAAAGACATAAAAGACAACTCGAAGTGGTTCTCAATGGCCAAATATAACAACAACAATAACAACAATAGAGCAAAATAATAATAATAACAATAATAAGTAGGACGATGATGATAGTAATGGAGTATAACTCTAAGAAAAAATAGAACCTTTTGGGTCTATGTTGGAATCAATGAATAACTGAGTAAGCAAATATGTGGAGCACAAGGGAAATCTCTTCTTTACGAGATAATTCCAACCAATAAATAAATTTTTTAAAATAATGGAAATGAGAAAACACCATTGCTCAAATTCTAAAATAACAACATTTTTCTTTAGGTAAGAATCATTAACGAATACTAAAATTAATGGACAAATATGGGATGAGATATAGGATATTTGCATAATCTGTAAGTGACTTTAATGGGATGCTTATTAATTACAAAGGGGAAAATAATAACAGTACAATGAAGAAAGCTAGAAGACATCATCTTAGTCAAGTGATCAAAGTTAACAACACCACTAACGGAACAAATCTATGTCATCTGATTCTTGCTGTGATTCACTAACATAGACACATCATTTTTGTGTATGCCCATCAAAATTACACAACCTGAATCATAAAATTTAAAAATTCTACAAAATTGAAGGTGACGTTGCCCAATGTCCAGCCAATGTTCTTCGAAAATTTCAAGGTCATGTAGGATTAAAGGAGACTAAGGAGACATTTTAACTAAATCCAAGATCTTATGTTAGAGTCTGAATTTAAAAAATATATATATTAGTGTAATAATTGGAAAAATATAAATATGGTCTATATACTAGATGGTGATAATGTGTCAATGTTAGTTTCCTATTTTTCCTATGTTTTATCACTGTACTATGTCTATAAGAAGTTAACGTTTAGGAAATTTGAATGAAGGACATATGGCAGGGATTGTCAACCTCAGAACTACTGATATTTGGAGGCAGATATATCTTTACTGTAGGGTCTTTTCTGTGCATTGTGGGATTTTGAGCAGCATTCTTAGCCTCTACCCACTAGATTCCAGATGCAAGCGAATCCCTCCCCCATTCATTGTGATAATCAAAAATGTATCCATATATCGCCAAATATCTTTGAGGAAGAAGACAAAAAATCACCCCCAGTCAAAAACTATTGCCATATGGGATTTCTTTGTACTGTTTTTATAATTCTTTCACAAGACTGAAATTATTTTAAAATTAAATATTGTGAAAATGCCTAGCATAGTGCCAGTAACATACGGAGCACTAAATAGGTAATAGTTCTTTTTAAAATTTAGTGAGCAGACGTCCATAGACCTCTGTACAAATTTAAACCTCATCTTTCAATGAGAACTTCAGTGGGTCTTATTCAATTAATCATATATTTAGTGAGGGGCTCTTTAAATGCAAAAATGACTGCATTTTGACACCTCCAACTCTAGATTTATCCTCTCAGCATCCAAATAATGTCTATCTCTGTAGCAGGTCAATCTGACTCTGCAATTTAATGCTTCTTATTCCTCCAGGCTTCTTCAGAATGCAAACCTTTTCCATTCAGGTTAATTTCACACTTAGTTTCTTAGCAAAACCTCATTATTCATTTTTTTTCCAGGGTTCATCTCTGCTGAATGCTAGGTGTGATGATAGCAGGAAAATCAGTAATATTGTTTCACAGAACTAAAACACAATGTGATCGCAGGAAAATAGAAACAGAATATGAATAAAAACAGGTCCTGTTACCCTTCAGTTTGACATTTTGGATTCCAATTTTTGACAGCCTGACCTTGCTACTCACACCACTCACAACTGCCAGTTATTCAGTGACAGAAAGTTGGTTGTATCTTGTTCAGGGACAGGAGAGGGACAAAGAAAGAGAGAGAGGAAGAAAAACAGAGAAAACACGAAGCTGTAAAATGTATAATGAAGGAGAGGACAGATAGTCCTGATTCTGAGCTTTAATGGGTGACTTTGAGCTCATCCAGGGGAGTGTGCCCAGCGTAATGAGGAATCTAGAAATTAGAAGTAATGAAAAAAATTAAAGTAACTAGTAATATCTTCTTTGAAAATGAGAATACCTCGTGGGAACATATAGTGGTCTTCAAATGTTCACAGAAATTCCATTTAGAGACAAGAAAAGAGGAAAATGAAATTCGTCTTTGCTTTTTTGGATCTCGGAAATAACAGGTGGGTGAAGTAGGATTTTGATATACACATCCTAGAATCTGAGCTGGTCAACAACAGATTGGGCCTTGCCGTGACTTCCTGAGCTCCCAATCACATGGCAGTGCTGGAGAAGCGCTTTCTCCTTCTGCAAAAGGCAATAGCACTAGAGTCTTGTAATTTATTATCCAAACTCCAACATCCTTAAAAGTAAAGGGGAGCTCACTTACAGTTACTTCTGAAAAATAAGTTTATATCAGAAGTCTTCTGGGCAAACTAGAATATTTAGTATCCCTGAAGAGAGCTAATTTTACAGAATATTTTCAATGCTCTGGCCCCAATCATTTTTTTCTTCCCTTCCTCGACTGGTGATTTCTCATCCATTTGAAAGTGGAGTGGAAATCCAGCCTCCCTATGAATTACTATCAACGAAACTTAATGCAATAATTAAAAGATAGTATAAATTAGTTTTTAAATGTCAAGATATTAACCAAGTAATCCAAGAATGATAGTTAAATAGATTTTATATGCCACCAGTTGTGCTAAATACTGGGGAGTCAGTGGTGAAAAGGAGGGAAAATGTTCTGATTATATTGAAGTCTATGTTCAAGGAAATGCTCCTTCAGTATGTTCTTGCCAAGGCATTAGGCTGTCTGACAACCTGTCTTAATTGCAGTCACTTACATACAATATAAAAATTTTTCAAGGTGAATATTATCAATTCCACTTTAGCAATGGGCCAACTTAATTTTCCATAAATTAAATGACCTGCTTAGGAACTCAAAAATGCTATGGAATAGAGCAGTTTCATAAATAAGTGTTCCTCTTCTTCCTCCAGTGTGAGCACTATGACACTACAACTGTATCTTATAAAAGAAGTGTACCTGTTTTAGTCCTTAAATTGCACATATGAGTAAGATTATATGGTATCTGTCTTTCCTTGACTGACTTAATTCACTTAGCATAATATACTTCAGTGCCATCCATATCATAAGAGAGAAGGACGCAAACCCATAGGAGACTCTTAATTACAGAGAACAAAGTGAAGGTTGCTGGAGGGGAGGTGGGCAGGGGGTGAGCTAAATGGGTGATGGGTATTGAGGATGGCACTTGTGATGAGCACTGGGTGTTCTATGTAAGGGATGAGTCACTAAATTCTACCTCTGAAACCAATGTTATACTATATGTTAACTAAATAGAATTTAAATAAAAATTTGAAACATAAAGAACAAAAGTATACCTACGTAGGGGCCTCTACTGATCAAACCATAAGAGTAAAATACAAATTGTGTTATCAAAATATATTTAAAATTATCATTTAAAAGTTTTTCTTTAACTCAAAGCAATCTTTTGAACTCTTGCTTATAAAAACATATTTCTGGAGCAGTGTATATGAAGATCATGCAGCTGAATGAGGGACAGAATTGGGATTTGAAGCAGTGTTCCATCTATACTGACTAGTACCTATAGATGAACATTTTTTTTTACTTTTATTTTTTTTATTTTTATTTTTGCTTAAGCAACAGAAATTTATTTTCTCACAGTTCTAGAGCCTGAAAGTTCAAGATCAAGGTGTTGGTAGCATTGATTTCTTCTGGGGTCCATAGACATTGTACTAATAAGATAAATCAGACAGAGAAAGATGAATACTGCATGACATCACTTGTACATCACTTATACATGAGATCTAAAGAAGCTGAAGTTGCAGATCTTTATGGCAGAGAGTTGCAATTACTTGCATGTTAGAGTTGATGAATTCTAGGGTTTGAGAAACAAAAGAAATGACGCAGGAATGACATGGCAAAAGAGTGCCCAAACAAAAGACATCCCTCATGTTAATCAATTAAAAATAATGAAAAGCATTCTGAAACAAGGATCATTTAAAATAAGCTTTTGGGTATTTACAAAATTCAAGTGTAGTCCTGGCTTCCCTCTTTGCTATATCCAAGAGCTCAAAGGAAACTGAATTATTGACATTCTATTGTTTTCTCTATAAGGTCTGCTTTCTTTTATGATATTTTTAGGATAATTCCATAATTCATTTCTTTTTTTTTAATTTTAGCTTTTTTTTTTTTAAATAAACATATACTATATTTTTATCCCCAGGGGTACAAGTCTGTGAATCGCCAGGTGTACACACTTCAGAGCATTCACCATAGCACATACCCTCCCCAATGTCCATAACCCCACCCCCCCAAGCCTCCTCCCCCCATCAACCCTCAGTTTGTTTTGTGAGATTAAGAGTCACTTATGGTTTGTCTCCCTCCCAATCCCATCTTGTTTCATTTACTCTTCTCCTACCCCCTTAATCCCCCATGTTGCATTGCCTCTCCCTCATATCAGGGAGATCATATGATAGTTGTCTTTCTCCGACTGACTTATTTCGCTAAGCATGATACCCTCTAGTTCCATCCACGTCGTCGCAAATGGCAAGATTTCATTTCTTTTGATGGCTGCATAATATTCCATTGTGTATATATACCACCTCTTCTTTATCCATTCATCTGTTGATGGACATCTAGGTTCTTTCCATAGTTTGGCTATTGTAGACATTGCTGCTATAAACATTCGGGTGCACGTGCCCCTTCGGATCACTACGTTTGTATCTTTAGGGTAAATACCCAGTAGTGCAATTGCTGGGTCATAGGGTAGTTTTATTTTCAACATTTTGAGGAACCTCCATGC
>PJEN01028799.1:0-11320 GCA_004024605.1 Pteronura brasiliensis
ACAGTAGTTATCCAGAAAAACAGGAGATCCTAGAGCCCTTAGTAAGTTTCGGGTTGCTGGATACAAGACAGTTGTACTAAAATGAACCAGTTTTCTTTATACCACCAATCACCGATTATGGGCAGAAGTGGGGGGTGATGTTCATAATGATGATGAGGTTATAAACCCACGTAGAGGACGCTTAGAGGAACAATTTGACAGAAAATGTCCTGGACGTCTACACTCGAAACTATAAAGATTTCTTGACGAACTTAGTGCAAGGACGGGACAAATGAGAGACGTCCACGTGTCTGAGTGGGAAGACATCGTATCATCACTTATTCTGTAAACGTATCGCCGTGCCAGCAGGTAATGCTCTGGTGTTCTTGGCTGTTCAATTTTGGAGGTAGAAATGCGGACCCATCATTTTCAAAGTTCACATGAAAGAGAAAATATGAAAGAGAGAAAGAGAAGCACCGACACGTTTTGGAAGCGAGGAAGCTGGTGCGTTTGCCCTCAGTCAGAGCTACAGGCCCTTCCTGTACACGCCACGAGGAGTGTTGGCAGAGGAAGCGGCCGGGAGATTAGCAGGATGGAGACGCATGGAGGAGTTCCAAGTATGTGCAGGGCCTAATCCATCATAGCTGCGACATCTCCAGGTGGCGGGGAAAGGAGAGGCATTCGGGGAAGGGTGCGTGCAGAGCATTTCTGGGAGCGGAGCGCAGGTCGGTGCATTCCAAGTATCCAAGATCACACCTGGACGGAACAGGCAGCCAAACAGAAACAGCGCGGCAGCAGGGGCGTCTGGAAGCTGTGCTCGGAGACCCACCGTCTGCAGGGAAATGCTGCGACTAAGTAAAAATGTTACACACTTGGCAAGCGGCAGAAAATTGTTTACACTCACGGATCAAAAAAGAAGCGGTAGGGGAATGTTTGCAGCCACCCTTTATCCGGACAGAGGGTCACTCGCACACCATGCAAAGGACTCATCCCGTGATGAGAAAAACAAACGCATTCTCTCCGTCGGTGACGAGGCCCGTCTTAACACGTCACTTCTGGAACGGGATTCCCGCCTGTGGTCCTGTGGACAGTGAGTGGCCCCACAGCCGACAGGGGCAAGGCTGGGCGCTGGGAGGGGACAAGCTTGCCAGGCACCTGTCTGAACTCACTGTCCCATGCCAGGCACACTTCCCTCCCCAGAGACCCTTTCAAACATCCTTAAAGCCGGGGTCACTAAATGTCACCTTCTGGTTTCCATTCTGGAGGAATTGCCACGTCTTTACGGAGAGCCCCAAAGTTCAGTGATGTCCCTAAGGGACAGCTTAGTCTAACAGAACCCCAAACTGTGCAGTTGGTGACCTCAACGTCTAATTTCTCGAACCTGGGCTTACCGTTTCAGATCTCCCCTTTGTCTGTGACTTCCCCGCCCCTCTCTGGAGAAAGCATCATTCCCCGGGCCGGAGATGTTGGCCTGGGAGAGGTGGGCTCGCTCCCACCACACGGCGATGCGCGATGCGTTGTTGCCACATAAGGAGGCCCGTGGTGTGCGAGCTGGTGGACTGACCTGTGTCCCCCGCAGAGCTACTGAGGTCCTCCTCGGTCACCACGGAGGACGAGGGGAGCGACGGTCTGCACCTCAGTCAAAGGAGATGTTCGTGGGAGGGTAGATCCCTCTTCTCCCTCTGGAGGCAGCGAGCGCTCCCGCCGGCGTCCCAGGCAGGTTGAGCCCCCGTCCTGCTAGCGACTGGGTAGCTACTGATCCTGGGTCCCCAGCATGAACCCCGTCTGTGTAAGCCTCCGGCAGGTGTGAATGATCACAGGGTAGCCCCCTGTCTGGGGTGTGTAGGGGGACCCGCTGGTCTCAGCATCAACACGACCTCTGGGGCAGGCGGGGAAGGAGGCCAGGGAGCTGGGAGAAAAGGACTTCCTTCCTTGCTGTGGCAGGCTCTGGGGTCCCAGGGAGGGACAAGGGCTCCGGCGTACGTGTCTCCTCCTCCTCCTCACCAGCGTCTCCGAGCCCGTGGCCAGCACACCTCTGCACGCGTGCGGCTCTCCGGGAGTCACATCCGGCCGCTCACTCACCCGCTCTCCCCGCCGTGCGGGTCCTACAGATGTGGAAATTACAGTTTGGAGCACTTAGATGGCTTGTCTGGGGTGACACGGGAACCAGTCTAGAGAAGGAAGCTCTGAGCTTTCGGGCACGCATTTTTCTAGCCGTAAACACGGACGGATCTCCACTGATGAGCCCGTGTTCCTCGCTGACGGCGCGGCTGGTGTTACTGGCTCGAACGTGACAGGGACACTTTCCTGGAGAGGCTCAAGGGTTCTTCAGACTCAGTTCTTAAAACAGGATGCCTGGTCACTTACAACAGTCCAAGGTCAGAGGTCAACGGTCAGGTGCAGAGGTCAGCAGGAGTCACAGGGATGGTGCCTGGGTCTATGTCCTATGGGAAGTCCCCTGTCTTCCTGGCCCGTGACCACCCAGGGCCCCCGAGACCCCCAAATTCTTGCCCACGGTTAGGAAGAGAGTGAGACTCTGTCCCTTCAGCTGAGACAGCTGTCTTTTCTCCAAGGCGAGGCCTCTGATGGCAGAGGCGTCCCTCCGCCCTCCCACGACAGGCGCCTGCCCAATGGGGTCAGGAAGGCTCCATCCGTGCTGGGCTGGCGGGGGTTCCGGGGCGGGGCTGAGGAAGGCCACCAGAGTTTGGGCGCTGTCCGGCCGGTCACAGGCAGCCTCTCCAGGTTTCCCTCCGAGAGCCTCAGGTGACTGAAGTTGGATGAGTAGGAGGAAGGCGTTTGCTCATAGCCGCTGGAGATGTCTGTCTGTCTGTCCTTCTGTCTGTCTCTCCAGCCACGGGCAGTTTCATGCAGAGCCTTGGACATTCTCCCTCCCTCTCTCTGTCTCTGTCTCTCTCACCTCCGCCTCCCCCAGGCCCCCCAACAAGCCCAAGCCCAGGGCCTGCCCCCATCACAGACACCCGTGGGCGAACCCCAGACTGGGGACGGTGCCATGGCACAGTCCTTCAGCAGCGAGGAAGACGGCCTTCAGGGGCCCATACGAGGGGTCCTTCTGACCCGGGGAAGCCACCAGCACCAGCGGGGGACCATGATGTAGGCCTGCTTTGCCCACACCCCCCACGCCCCCCACGCCCCCCATGCCCCCACACCTCCCACGCCCTGGAGAGGGGTCGGCAGGCCCGGTGCTTTATTAAAAACAACAATCACACTTAAGAGCTGTCCTGCCTGGGGCAGCATGTCGTGTCCCCTGCGGTTTTGGGAGGTCAGACCTGGGAGGCTCCCACCGCCCTGTGCCTGGCGCTCCCCTCCCCCGGGCGGTCCTCCCCGAGTCTCCTCATTAGCTGTTCCTGGGGAGGACTGGCTCCCCTCCGGAGGGGAATTCCTGAAACCCAACAGTTGACAAACCCACACACCCTGGGGAGGGCCGGGCACCAGATAAAAGCCGTCCTTGAAGCGGGGCCCCTCCTGGGGACGGCCGCTGTCAGCGGAGCCCGGCAGAGGCTCTGCGCCCTGGCCCCCGGCGGGCGTCCTTGGGCAGGCAGCCCCGGACCTGCACCCGAGGAAAACAGGTTCTCGGAGTTTTTCTGGTTTGCTCCCAGTTCTCTGCTGGACGATCTGTTTCTGACTTTCCTTTGGGAAAAGCGTGCTTTGCCAATGAGTCATCGCCGCGGTGTGGGGTTGCTGTCACCTGTCACCTGCACGGCAGGACCCGAGCCCGTGTGGAGATGAGCTAGGCTTCGGCTGCGACCAGCCAGCACCAGCTGCCCCACCCCCCGACAGAGCCCGCAGAAGCCTTCCCGCCCTGTCCCTGTCACAGGACTCTGGCACGTGGCCCTCACAGTGACTGTCCCCCGGGGGGCTGGACCACCTGTCCAAGGAGCAGCTGCCTCCCCACGGGCCGAGGGCAGGGCCGCTGGATGGAGCTTGGGACCTGGACCCCTCATGTCTGTCCTGCTGATGCTGTGTGTGGTGCTCTCGGCCCTGGTGACCCCAGGCCGAGGCACCCGGAGATGGGAGCCCTGCACAGGTAAGGGGGTACAGAGATGGGAGCTGGGAGGGGTGCCGCTGCGGGTCAGAACCGCGTCCTGTCCCCTGTCCCTGGGTGCCCGGGGTTTGCCCTGGAGGTGCCAGCAGCCCACCCGGGGGACAGGGAGGGGGAGGCATAGGCGGAGGTGGAAGGGACAGGCGTGGAAAGGCTAACCGGGTGGGGACCGGTTCAGAGCGAGAACCCGCCACCATCTGAAGGCTTCACAAGTATGTACCTGTGGAGCGTCCTGGGGAAGCGCCTCGCACCTGTTCCAGGAATGAGGCGGCCCCTCGCAGACCGCAAGCCCAGAGAACCCCAGGTCTGCACTTAGCACAGTCCAGCGCCCCCCCCCCCCCGCCTCCCGCCCCGGGGCCGGCTGCTGCGTCCCACAGCCCCAGGCTCTCATGCCAGCGCCGGCCGGCCGGCTCCTGCGAGGGGAGGTTCTGCTCCCCCAACCCCCGTCGACGCGGTCATGACCACATCACCACATCTTCCTGGAGTTTCCCCCGAGAGATTTTATTTATCAAACCCAACATTAAGAACAAAACAACAGGGAAAGGAGCCTGGTAGCCGGAGGCCCGCCGAGCGCGTGTTGCCTCCCCCGGAGGTCAGCGGCGAGGTCAGCGGCGGCTGGTTCGCAGCCCGCTTCCAGTTCTGTTTGCAAATTACCCATCCTGGGTCCCCTCCCTGCTGTAGCTCTTTGCGCGGATGGCCCTTGGTTCCCAGTGGCATGACCAGGAGATGACCAATGCTGACCCCACTTGGGAATGCTTGGCTGCGTGTCCAGGGCAGGTGGGGGCGAGCAGGCCCTGCTGGAGCAGCGGCAGTGGGCAGGGTGGTGGGCAGGACGGAAGCCCCCATGTCCCCTGCTCTGAACTCCCGCTCGCAGTGACTGCCTTGGGACTCAGGATTTGCAAGCGACACCAGAGCCAAGTCAGCCTGTGGCCAAGCCAAGTCCCCTGGCTTCAGAGGACAGAAGGCTGTGGAGCAGAGCAGATACGCACGCGGGTGCTCGGGCCCACCAGCCCCACAGGGACCTCCAGGCGGCAGAGAGCCCAGCTGCTGTCCCGAGCACACGGCAGTCTCCGTGCTGGGGATGACTCACTGACATGTACCTTCACGCTCCCGTCAGCCCTGGGAACGGCGTCAACCGCACAGTAATAATAAAGCTTATTTATAAAGCCCGCCCCCTCTGCCCCGGGGGCTGCTGCAGATAGTTAAAAGATGACCCAGTTATAAACACCGGGGACTCGGGAGGGAAAGATAAAAGACGGTAAATAATATTGAACTGTGCTTGGAGTCTGTCCAACACATTTGTGCATGAAGTCAGGACTTCAAATGGTTAAAAAAATCACTTTGATTCCGTTTTGAAAGGCCCCTGAGCTTCCCCTGCTGGGTGGGGTGGGTCGGCCTCTGGGCCTCCCGCATGGTCTGTGCCGCTGCGCTTGGGGGAGGCACCCGGCACCTTGGCGGCCACCACACTAGGTTCTGAAGGCCTGGCCCTGAGTCTGGGACACCGATGAGTCTGGAGCAGTGACGAGCGGGTGACCTGCCGTTCCCAAGGGCTCCTGTGGGGTTGCTGGGCTGGGGGCTGGGTGGCTCTGATGCCCGATCCGTCTCCCACCACCGTTCTGGAGGCTTGACTGGAAGGCGGTGGGGGGGGGGCGTGGGCTGCGGTTTCAGGTGTCCCCACCCCGCGGGGCGGCAGAAGTACCCTTACACCTGCACCTTGGAAAGACGGAAAGAGCTAACGTGGCACTGGGGACGGTCGGTGGGCCAGAGCGGCCTAGCGGTTGGGAGAACAGGATCGTTGAGTCTGTCTGGAGGGCCTCGAATTCACGGTGGAGGAGGCGTGGGGAGGACGGTCCGGGGGGCTGGGGTGTAGAGGGAGGGCCTCGTCTGTGCGGCTTCTAATGCAGGAGCTGTGTGCTGGACAGCTGGGGCGGGCCTGGGGTCTGGGTGGGAGAGCTGGCCGGGCTTGCGGGGGAACCGCGGCCAGGGTCACGCAGGCGCTCGGGCTGGTGCGCAGCGCACCTGTGCCCTTCTGGGGGTGGGGCGCTCCGCTCGCAGACACCCCTACAGGTCCGGGTTCTGGTGATAGGGAGATTGGGTTCAGCGTCTGCGCAGCGGGTGGTGCACACCCTCTGCTCAGGGGCGGGGCCTGGGGACCGGCCTTTCTGCGCAGGCGCAGGTGCATCAGAAGATGGGTCCGGTGTCCAAGAGCCTGGGCCCAGCCGGACAGATGACTGGGCAGGCGGTCAGCATGAACGAGGCCACCAGGGGGCGGGTGGGAGGAGCAGGCCAGGGAACCGAGTCTCAGGGTGGGAGAGCGGAAGGGGCAGAGGGGCTGGGGGCTCAGGCCTGTGGGGGTGTTGGGGTGGGCTCCGGGGTATGAGCGGATGAGCAGGGCAGGCGGGATGCTGGGGTGAGATGCCTTTTCTAAGCTGTCGGCCTCCCTGACCCCGGAGGCAGCCTCAGTCTTCTCTGACCTCGGGCCCGAAAGCCGCTCCACCAGCTGGGCCACCTGCTTCGGACAAGATGGTCGAGATGGGGGTCCCCCAGACCCTTCCTAGCTCCTGCCGGTCATCCATGTTTCTGGGCCGCATGGCACGTGTGGTGCTAGGAGGGTGGCCGGGCAGTCCTGGGAGAGACGCCTGGGTGGGCGCTAGTCAGGGGGAGTGGCAGCTGTGGGTGGGGAGGGCTGACACTGGGCAAAGTGTCCTCCCTCCCACACCCAGCTTGTCTGCACACGGACGGGAGGCCAGGGCAGTGGGAGTCTGTGCCAGCCGTAATGGGCACAGCTGGACCCGGGACTGGGGTCACTGGCAGCTCCAAGGGGCTGGGACAGGGACTGGGGATAGGGGGCATAGATGGGAGCAGCTGCAGGGGTCAGGAGCCCCGCCAGCCCACAGAGGCCCAGCCGCCGCCACCTCCCCCAGCACTGGAGGGGCCTGGGGTAGGTGCTCAGAGCAGGAGACCTTCTGGGGGACCGTGGGGGACCCCAGAGGCCTGGGTGCCGGAGTGGATGGGGTGGTCAGTCCTCTCGGGTGGGGTGCCTGTGGGGAGCCCTTCACGCCTGCAGAAAGGACCCACAGCACAAGGAAACAGATCTGCATTTTCAAAGCTTTGTGAGGGTGTGGGGCCACGGGGGAGGGGGCCCAGGGGCAGCATCAGGCCTCTTGGGCGTTTGGGGGGCAGGAAGCCCTCCCCCGACCGCTGGGCTGCTCTCGGGAGTCACTGACTTTGTCCTCAGGCTTCTTCGCGGGAAGCCTGCAGGAGGGGGTGCTTCCCAGCCGGGAGCCCCGGGGAACCCCGGCCCCTCCGGGAGGCCCTCGGGCGGGTTCCTGCGGGCACGACGCCCTCTCCCAGCGGCTCCCGGGGGCAGGCGGGAGCCTCTCACCCTCCTGCACCCGGAGACCGCGTCTGTGTCCCGCGGCCCTGGGTCCAGCGCCCTGGGCGGCCTACCGCTCAGCTGGGAACGTGCGGTCCGCGGGGTGCGGGGGCCTTCCGGGCGGGGTGCGAGCAGCCGGAGCCCCAGTCCAGTCTGGGCTCCGCACCCCCAGGCCAGCCTCGCTGGGCGCTGGGCAGCGGGGCCCTCCGGGGCTGGGAGCTGGTGGCAGCGCGGGGCCCTGTCTCTGCACGGGTCGGAATGAGGCTTTTCGGGTGCAGGTGCAGGTTCGGCGACTCGTCCTCCGCTGGAGACCCCGCCGCACCCCTCGCCTTCGTCCCTCCCACGCGCACCCCAGAGGCAAGCACCCCCCGCGCTCCCGCAGCAGAGGAGGCCGTGCCCCAACCCGGGCGTCCCACGGGGGCCGGGCTGTCCCCCTGGCGCTCGTATCTAAAGACCCTTCGGCACTTTTCGTCTGCACAAACGTCAGGAAGCAAAGTCGGTTCCTTTTTACTGGAACCTCGTGCGCCGCGTCGGGTCCCGGGTCTGGATCTGTGTCCGCGGCGGGCCTTTCCCGCAGTAAGGCCGGCGAGTCCCCCCCGGGCTTCCAGTCTGGACTTGGTCTCCGGCGGCCCACCCCCTCCCGCCCGCGCCAGACCCGCCAGGCTCGGGTGCCCCGCCCCCTCCCTCCCCCGTTAGCCCCTCCCGTCCCTTCACACTCCCGTTGGCCCCGCCCCTCTCTTCCCACCCCGTTAGCCCCGCCCCCTCCCCGCCCCCCGCGCGCCTAGTGGGTTCAGAGCTCCTGGCCTGCGGACTGTAGAGCGTCCCCTTCTCTCCGCGTCCTGAGTCTGGGGGAGCGACGGGGACCTGGTCCCTGGACACCGCCCTCCGCCTCCTAACCCCTCGGATCCGCCCGAAGGCGCCTGAGGGCCTGGGGCTCAGCGAGCGAGCCCCTCCGCGGCCCCTCTGCGGCCCCCGCCGATGCCCCCCTTGCTCCCCAGGCGGAGAGCGGGGGAGTTCGGCCGTGGAAGCGGGTACCCTGCGGTGCCTCCGGGTCCCGGACGACGGTGGGGGGGGGGCGGGCGGCAGGGGCCGGGTGGACTCAGACCCAGGCAAGGCGGGAGGACGGGCGGGGCCGGCGGCGTGAGCGCCCGCGAGTGTGAATGTGTGCATGTGATCGCGTGTGCGGGCGTGTGCGCGCCCGCGAGTGTGTGCGCGTCTATGACCCTGCGCGGTGGGGAGAACCCGGGCGACCCCCACTGATGACATTTGTCTCACTGAGGTGGAGGCTCCGCTGGGCCTTTGCGGGCCCAGGTGTAGGTCGTCCCGGGGCGGCACCTGGCGCAGGGCTGCGGCTGACCGGCCAGGGCAGCAGGCTGAGGGCCCCTTGTCGCGTGTCTGGGGTCACCCCGGGGAAAGGGCTCCAGTGCTGGTGACAGAGTGCCGGTGATGTCCCTGGAGAGCCAGAGGCACCTGCGTGCAGGCCGCTCGGCTTTGGGGGCTCCTTTCTGGTTAAAGTGGGTGCTCTTGGCTGGCTGTGTGCTCCCGGTGAGCAGTGGGCTCCCCCCGTGTTGGGGGTTGGAATTTAGGGCCCTGAATGTTTCCTAACTCTGTCACAGCCCTCATCCCCCACCCCCCACGCCCCGGGAGGGAGGCGGAGGTGAGGCAGGCTGCCACACCTGCAGCGCCCAGTCGGGTGCCCACGAAGCCACCAGCATCCTGCCTCCCATTACAAGTGTGTGTACCACTCCCATCTGCACGAGAACCCGCTGCCCCCTTTGTTAGAGCCCTCGTGGGAAAGCGAGCTTCTCACAGCATCACTTGCTTTAAAAGTATTTTGATAACTGTTTTCACACACTCATCTCCCCTTGAAATCTAAGTGTTGTGTTGGACACATTTCAATACCTGTTTCTGGCAAGGGTCTTGGGTTTCATCAGCAGGTTAAGGCACACGGGCGGGGTGTCCCCGGGGCACCAGGGTTTGGGGGCAGGAGAAGCTGGCTGCTGGGAGCTGCTGAAGCTGTAGAGGAGGTCATGGTGGGCAGAGTCCCGGGGGGTTTCTGGCCCCATAACTGCAGGGAGAATTGATTTCTCACACGCTCTCTTCCCTAGCAGGTTCTGACTAGGGCAGGGCAGAGGCCCCAGGGAAGCAAGGGAAGGACTCCCACCTCCCCGGGCAGCTCCAGAATGTGGGAGGGGGACTGTAGGACACGAGTCTGTCCTCAGCCATTCACACGACCCGGTTGTAACTGTGGGAAGGCTTATCTAAGGGATGCATTCGCTGTCGACCTCCTCCCTTTGGGGAATGGCTTGCAGCATCTCATGGCCTCCTGGGAGGTGGGTGAGGTGGTGTGCTAGTAACAGGCCAAGATCTAGAGCTGGAGGGAGCCCTGGGGAGAATGGAGGCAGGGGGCGGTAGGTTAGAACGTGACTCTGTCTAGGAGTGGGGCCTGGGTTCAGGAAGCTTCAGGAAAGGTGGGGGCCCCATCCAGACTGGCCTTGATGGAAAACCCCCAGAGGGTGGCAGGCCTGGGGCTCAGACATCAGTGTGGACCCTCGAAGTCACTTATCCTCTGGCATCTTCCTCTTGACCTCTTCCACTCCAGGCTGGGCCTGGGGCCGGGGACAGATCGCGTCCCTGGCCTGTGTTGGCAGAGACGGGCAGGATCCAGACCTTGGAATAAAACCCTGAAGTTCAAGGGGAGGCAGAGGGAAGCTGGCGGTCCGCAGAAATGTTCCACCCCGGCTGTGGCCCCGGTTAGGACCTGGCCCAGCATCCTCCTCGCCCAGAAGTTAACCTGGACCCCGCCTCCTGGTGCCAGACTGACCGGGGAGACAGAGGTCTGGGGCAACGGGGCCCTCTCGCCCAGGGGTCTGCTGTCCAGGAGGCTGTGGCCACCTGCGTCCCGAACACTCAAGGGGGCCGCTGCAGAGTTGCGTGGAGTGACAGATGGCGACCACCAGCATGGGCCTCAGCTCAGTGCCGTTGGAAACGCTCCCAATACAGGCTTGTCAGCAGGATTGCTGAAGTCGGGATTGTTACTCTGCAGGGTGGGAACCACGAGCAAAGCCAGGCTGAGAGAGGGGACCAACAGAGGCCACGATGCAAGACTGGTCATTGACTTGGGGCGGGGAGGGGCAGAGGGAGGGAGAGAACCCGAGCAGACCCCCTGCTGGGTGCAGAGCCCAAAGTGTGGCTCGATCTCACGACGCTGACACCAGGACCTGAGTTGAAATCAGAGGCAGAGACTTGGCCGACGGGTCCACCGGCATCCCTGCAAGTGTGTTCAGTTAGCTCAGGTGTGTGTGGGGAGGAGGCAGACGGCTTTCAGGAGGGGCAGAGATGGGGCAGGAGGCCCCAAGGTCAAGAGCGGGGAGGGCTGTGTCAGGTTCATCTTGGCGTGGTGCGGAGGCTGCAGGCGGTCTCTGCCCTGGTTATTAGGGTCCGAAGATGGTTTGTGTCACACGCACACCAGTACTTGTGCTGGGTTAGATCCTGAAGGAGGCAGGGGGAGAGCTGGGGGTGCCCACGGAGCCTACTGGCCCTGGGGGAGATGGGCCCTGTCAGCAGCAGGACTTCTGGGCCGAGGCGGGCACGCAGCAGGCCTGGCGGGAGCCCACAGGGCAGCAGAGCAGGGACACGCAGGACGGTCTGCAGCAGGACAAGGAGCAGGGGCTGGGCTGGCAGCAGGAGGGGGCCGAGCAGGGGGAGGGCCCAGAGCAGACAGGGATGCAGCAGACGGGCTTGCAGCAGACAGGGGTGCAGCAGGAGGGGGCCGAGGAGGGGGAGGGCCCAGAGCAGACAGGGATGCAGCAGACAGGCTTGCAGCAGACAGGGGTGCAGCAGACAGGCTTGCAGCAGACAGGGGTGCAGCAGACGGGCTTGCAGCAGACAGGGGTGCAGCAGAC
>PJEN01028800.1:0-11316 GCA_004024605.1 Pteronura brasiliensis
GGGAGCCGGCCCCTCCCCCCGCGGTCTATCTTCCCGTCGCTCTGGATTCACTTCTCCGCCAGTCCTACCTTTCAGAAAGTGGTTGATTTTCTGTTTCTAGAATTGCTGTTCTTCTTCTCTTCGATCTCCCGTTGGATTTGTAGGTGTTTGCAATCTTTAGATAAGCTCTCTAGCTGATCTCCCGCTACCTGAAGTAGTCGCAGCCTGCTCCTTCTCCACCATCTTGACTCCTCCTCCCTGAATAGACATTTCTTTAAGGAAGACATGCAGATGGGAGGAGGGGTGAAATAGGTGATGAAGATTAAAGGTTACAGTTATCATGATGAGCACTGTGTAATGTATAGAATTGTTGAATCATTGTGTTGTACACCTGAAACTAATATAACACTGTATGCTAACTATGCTGGAATTAAAAAAAAAAAAACTTAAGAAAAAAAGAGTTAAAGTATCAGAAAATAGACTCCACCTCTTGGATGGAGAAGCTACAAAGTCAAATTGCAAAAATTTGGATACAGGAAGGATTGGAATATTGTGGTGATTTTGTTATCTATCTACCACCATTGCTTAGTTTGATACTTTGTAGTTCTAGTTAAAGAATATTGCCCCAGGGAAAATTAAAAGTCATTTTGGCTTACAGTAATTTTTTAGTCCTTTACAGAAAGTGTGAGGACTGCAGTTAAGAGGGGATGTTTATTTTCTCCTTTGGATTACATTGAAAATATGGAGCTATATAATGGGGAAACTACTGTTAAACAAAATATAATTTATAGTCTTCTGATTTTTGCTCTAAATCACCTCTACCAAGAAATATGCTGTATATGTTATCAGAAAAGCCTATTTCTACTAGTATTATTGGTGATGTACATATATCCCTTTAAGCTATCACAAAAACATTGCTTCATTCTGGTTAAAGCTTGAGATGTGAAATGGAAGTATGTGGATGTCAATACTCACTCTGCTCCTTGTGAAAAATTACACAGTTAAAAGATTTATGATACTGGATATATGTCTAACCTCTAAGCTCCAGTTTGTTTTTTAAAATACGGGTATAAATTGTACTTACCTTGTTGGGTTCTTTTGAGACTTAAACAAGATAATGGATGCAAAGTTCTCAAGATAGTACCTGGCAAACAGTAGTGTTCAGCAATAGTAGTTCTTTCTGTTATTATCACTAAAATCATGCAACTGAAGTGTAATAGTTTGACTTCTTTGTTAATCCAGATATATGTGAAATTCAAGACAAACATTAGGAGTTTAGCAAGGTAGGGCAGATTGAATACACATATTTACTGCCACTTCTTTAACAATAAAAGGGTATTGACAGGAATAAAGGGGCATTATTTTCTAAAGTCAGAAGCAGATGGAAAACCGAAAGAAACAGCTTCATGAAATTGAAGTTGGCAATGATTTCTTGGATTTGACACCAAAATACAAAACAAAATACATACGCACACATACACAACAACAAACACAAAACACCAGAGAATTAAAACAAAACTAAACAAGTGGGACCACATCAAACTAAAAAGTTTCTGCACAGAAAACAATTAACATAGTGAAAAAGCAACTTAAGGAATGGGAGAAAAGAGTGCAAATCAAAGAGCTGTTAAGGGGATAATATTTGAAACACATAAGGAACTACTATAGTTCAATAGGAAAAACAAAATCACAAATAATCTTATGAAAAATGGGCAAAAGACTTGAATAGACATTTTCCAAAGAAGATATAAAAATGACCAATAGATATATAAAAATATTCTTAACATAAGTAATCATGAGGAAAATGCCATTCAAAACAACAATGAGATATTAATTCATACCCATTTGGGTGGCCACTGTTAAAAAATAATAACAAGTGTTGGAGAGGATGAGGAGAAATTGAAACCCTTACATGTTGCTGATAGGAATGCAAAATATTCAGTCACTATGGAAAATATGGAGTTTCCTCAAAAAGTTAAAAATAGAACTACCATATATGATCCAATAGTCCTATTTCTGAGTATTTATCCAAGAAAGTTAAAAGCATGATCTTGAAGAGATATTTGCACTCCCATGTTCATTTAAACATTATTTACAGTAGCCAAGATAATAGAACAATCTAAATGTTCATTCATGGATGAATGGATAAAGAAAATGTGTATATACATTCTGCAATATGCAACAGCATGGAATAACCTGGGAGATACCATGTTCAATGAAATAGGTCAGTCACAGAAAGACAAATACTACATGAGTCCACTTATACATGATGTGATGGTTAATTTTGGCAGGGTTAAGGGATGCCCAGACAGATGATAAAACATTTCTGGGTGTATTTGTGAGGATGTTTTTGGAATATATGAACATTTGATTCAGTAAACTGAGTAAAGAGATACAACCTCACCAATGTGGAAGGGCACCATTCAATCCTTTAAGGGCCTGAATGAAATAAAAAGGCAAAGGAAAGATGAATTCATTCTTTTCTTGAGCTGGCATGTCCTTCTTTTCCTGCTCTTGGACATCAGAGCTCCAGGTTTTTGTACCTTCAGAATCTAAACCTACAATAGCAGTCCCCTGATTCTCAGACCTTTGGAACTGGATTGATTTATACCACTGACTTTCCTGGTGCTACAGTTTGCAGAAGGCAGATTATGATACTTTCCAACATCCATACCTGTGTGTGCCAATTTCTATAATAAATCTATGTATCTATGTATGTATGTATCTATCTATTATCTATCATCTAGCTATCTATATCTATCTATGTAGCTATATATCTATCTATCATCTATTTATATCATCTTTTCCTTTATATATCTCCTATTGGTTCTGTTTCTCTGAAGCACCCTAGTTAATACATATGAGGTATGTAAAATAGAGCATAATGTGGTTGCCAGGAGCTGGGAAAAGGGAGAAATGGGGTTTCTATTCAATGTATAAAGTTTCAGTCATGCAAGATGAACACTCTATTGTATGCTTAAATTTTATTAAAAGAACAGCTATCATGTTAGAAGTTCTTGCTACAACAACAATAAAAGGTAGATAACTGCCTTCAAGCCCAGAGAAGACCTAGTAGCAGACTAATTAGAAATTAGACACATAAGCTCTTTCTGAAAGTACTTGTGTACACAGGACAAATTAAAAAAAAATACAGCTGACCAATAGACACATGAAAAGATGCTCAACATCATTCATCATCAGGGAAATGGAAATCAAAACTACAATGAGATATATCTCCTATCTGTCAGAATGGTTAACATCAAAAACTCAAGAAACAAGTGTTGGCAAGGATGTGAAGAAAAAGGAACCCTCTTGGACTGTTGATGGGAATGCAAACTGGTACAGTCACTGTGGAAAACAGTATGGAGGTTCCTCAAAAAATTAAAAATAGAACTACCCTATAATCCAGTAATCCTGCTAAATATAAAAGTATAAAAACACGAATTCAAAGGGATACTGGCCCCCCATGTTTATTGCAACATTATTTACCATAGCCAAGATATAGAAGCAGTCCAAGTGTCTACCAATAAATGAATGAATAAAGAAGATGTGCTGTACACACACACACACACACACACACACACACACACACACTGTAATATTATTCCAACGTAAAAAATAATGAAATCTTGCCATTTGCAAGATGGATGGATCTAGAAAGCATAATACCAAGTGAAATAAGTCAGTCAAAGAAAAACAAAAGCCATATGATTTTACTCATATATGGTATTTAAGAAACAGAAGAAAGGAAAAAAAGGGGGGAAAGACAAACCAATAAACAGATGCTCAACTATAGAGAAGAAAGAGATGATTACCAGAGGGGAGGTTAGTGGGGGTATGGGTGAAATAGGTGAAGGGGATGAGAGTACACTTACCTTGGTGGGTACTGAGTAATATATAGAATTGTTGAATCACTATATTGTACACCTGAAACTAATATAACACTCTATGTTAACTAATGAATTAACATTTTAAAATAAAAAAGAGATTTCAACAATAAAAAAGTTATGCACAAACATCTGATCTACTTATACTCACTGCAACCATGTTAATGAGAGCTGAAGAAGGTCCAGAGTTTGTAGGCTGTTAAGATTTTAATATCCCTATTTATTAATATTATTCTGAATGCACATATGAGATTTCTGGAGCAGAGTATCATTATTTACTTTTCAAGCACATAATAATTTTGTAGTTCTGTGCCCTGATTTCTTATTCTTGCGTTGACAGGATGAGAGTTGGATATCACTCTGCACAAACAGAGTTTACATTGTAGGCAAGGGATGCAGAAGTGAATCTGGGAATTTATATAGAAGATAGAGGGCTGTCCCTCCAAGAAGGAGGAATTAAAACCTTTGCTCCTTGGAAAGGATCTGGTGTTCTTATTCTAACCTTTTAGAATCTAAATTCTAAAAGGTATTTAGAGATACTTAGAGATAAATAATTTAGAATCTAAATTCTAAAAGAACCTAAATTCTAAAAGGGAAAGATAAGACTATTGTCTCCAGTTCTACAATCTAGGAATGAAATGTAACACATCTGATGACAAATCTCTCTCGAGTTCTCTCACTATGTATACATTTGTAAATCACCTTCCAAAGCTTCTCTTTTTAACCCAGGTTCCAAGTTCCAGTAATATTTGTTCAGCAAGCCCTAGTTGTGCAAAAACATTAACTATTTTCTCTGTAGGTCCACACAGGCTCAGTAAATCCTTTTTTACTTAGCCTAAGAATAAACTCATGTGATCATATCCTATCTCCACTACACAAGTCCTTCCAAACCTCTTGCCCTATCTTCCTCTAAGGGGAAGCTAGATAGAGCATGTGATCTTCTTTTCCTGTTTGATGGTTATTTTACTTCCACATAGCTCTTCTTACTGCAATATAATTCATATAAAGAGGTAGCCTAAAATCAGAACACCTGGCAGTGATATTTGTATAGTTAAGTCTCACTGGGACGTTCAAATTGAATTCTGGTTGTGGTTTTGGTCACTGGAATAAGTTAAGAAGCAGGCTTCAATGTATTCTTATCTGTTTTCTCTAGATCTTTCTTGATGTACTAGCTTAGTGCATTCTAGTTTTGTTAACCAAACCTTTCCCATTTCCCTCCTCAAATAGATATATTTTCTTCAGATCAACACTATCTAATTAGGTGGACACTTTCTGTCTTAAGACTAAAGTATTTCTCTAATTCAGGGAAATTTCACTTCACTATTCAGTTCACTATTTCATTCTCTTCATTTTTTCTGTTTGCTTCTTCTGGAACTCCTGTTAAATAGACATTTGTTTTTGTGGTTGTTTGTTTGTTTGTTTGTTTTGATCTGTCCTCCTAGTCTCCTAACTTTTTTGCCATAATCTTCCAATCCCTTTCTTTAGCACTACATCTGGGGGAAACCACACCAATTAATTTTCCAATTCACTAATTTGTGATACATATATTATGTTTCTGCTATTTAATCATTCTACTGGCATTTTGCCAATAATGATTATTAGTTCAAAATAACCGGTTTTTCTGATTTTTTTCCAAAGCTGACTATTCTTATTTAGTGGTTGCGCTACCCTCTTATATTTTTAGAGAATAATAATGACATCTATTTTTAAGTCATCTTTGTTTTCTTTACTATTTCTTCAGGGGTTGGTTCTTTTTGTGCACTTGGTATATTGCATTCATGTGGTTGGTTTTCCTCAAATATTTGGTGATCTTTGTTTGTTCATATAAATGAGGATCTAACTCTGTGGTTTACAACCATGTTTGCTCATTAGAATTGCCTTCAGAGCTTTTAGAAACCCTGATATACAGACCATACCATAGATCAATTAAATAAGACTTATCTGGAGGTAGAATTCAAGCACTTGCATTTTTTTTGTCTTTTTATTTACTACTTTCAGGGATATAGATTACACGTGGAATAATGCAAAAGTTGTTAGTATAGCTCAGTAGATCTTTATCTGAATCATATATACATACATACATAATATTGACTGAGATAAAGATACAGACCAAAGGTTGGCAAAAATTTTTGATAACGGCCAAATGCCCAGCCACTCTTTGTCACAACTACTTAACTCTTGTACTAGAAAAGAAGCCATGGGCAATATGTAAATAAATAAGCATATCTGACCTCTTGTATACACCATTTCTAGAACTCCAGAATACTTTTTCTTGTCCCTTTCATTTAATATCTTCCCAAAGGCAACTGCTATTCAGTGTTAGTATTTAAAGCTATCCAAGTGATTACAATGAGCAGAGGAAAGTAGAGATTCACTAATCTAGATTGATCAATATTAACAGCTGTGTGTACTACCACAGAATGAGTAAAATTCCCTATTACCTATGCATGACTCAGGATTCTGATTATACAATATTGACTATGTTGGAATTGGCAGCAAGAAGTGCAAGGGCTCTATATTCCTTGTGCACATCGAAGATACCTGCAGAACTACCACAGCAGACTCACAGTTGCTGCTCTGATTCCTTTCACATGTGCCCTGTCTTTACCAGGTAGAAGACTCCCAAAACCTAATGGTGGTGTGTGGGCCTTGAATTTTCCATAGGTTCACTGCTCATCCTCTCTCACAGATGCTCTAGACGATCCTGAAGGAGGTCCTACAGCAGAGGCAAATCTTCACATGTTAACATATATCATCAAGGTAATGGACTCATTTTATTGATGTGAGGGAAAGTAGGGACAGGTCTTGGGCTACCACCCCATGACATATGAGAAGGCTGTGCATGTAGCCTTGGGGGAGCACTTGAAATGTTTATCATTGCCCATCCCACATGAAGGCAAATTGATCTTAGTTATAAGAAACCTATACTTGGGTTCCTGGGTGACTCAGTCATTAAGCGCCTGCCTTCAGCTCAGGTCATGATACCAGGGTCCTGGGATGGAGCCCTGAATCAGGCTCCCTGCTCAGCAGAAAGTCTGCTTCTCCCTGTCCTGCTCTTTCTGCTTCTGTTCCCTCTCTCTCTTCCTTCTGTCAAATAAATAAATAAAATATTTTTAAAAAAGAAAGAAACCTATACTTGTGAAAGTGCTTTCCATGAATCTCTTGAAAATGAAGCACTTTTGCAGAAACACTGCTTTACAGATTATCTGAATAAAGCAGTAACTATCTACAAATGACAAAAGACTTGAAAATGACCTTGGTTAAAGATCTGATGAGAGTTTATTATAATGCAGTTGACAAAGGAATTTGGTTATTTGGTTATAATTTTAAAATTATAACTGATATTATTATATGAGAACATATCAGATTTTTAGGAATTTCATACAAATATAGCCTAAAGAAAATTTAGCATCAATTCTTATTTGATGATGTTTTCCATTTTAACATATGCAAAAACTTCAACAAAATGCAAAATTTAACATATGCAAAAAGTTACCTGTTTATAAAAACTTAGCTCTTTTAATCAAAGACCTGATAAAAACAAAACACAGAATCTTTGTTTTCTAGGCAGATTATGTTAAAGGTAAAGAAAAACTTTGTTTACAATTTCTTAAGAGCAGACCAATATCAAAGAAAACTTTGTCATTTCTAGCAGAGAGAAAACCAAATTCCAATTTTACACCAGTGTATGTTTGATATTAAAAGTTTTTTTTCTTTTTAACTTACATAAATCCATTCCAATTTTAGTTTCACTCAATATGAAATTCTTAATATTTCTTTTCCACAAACGTTCTTCAACTTTATCATATTAGCTTTCCTTCCAAAATTCTAGCCATTAATCAGGTACCCACCCACATGGCTAAAGCTTTTGTGGATATTTGTGATTTAAAATGGTTGCGGACCAGATTTGGGGCAAGTCTTCTTCTTTTTTTTTTTAATCATTTTTTAAATTTATTTTCAGCATAACAGTATTCATTGTTTTTGAACCACACCCAGTGCTCCATGCAATCTGTGCCCTCTCTAATACCCACCACTTGCTTCCCCCAACCTCCCACCCACCCACCTCTTCAAACCCTTCATATTGTTTTTCAGAGTCCATAGTCTCTCATGGTTCACCTCCCCTTCCCATTTCCCCCAACTCCCTTCTCCTTACTCCCCATGTCCTCCATGCTATTTGTTATGCTCCACAAATAAGTGAAACCATATGATAATTGACTCTTCTTCTATAGCATCTGTATTTAAAAAAGCCCCCTTCCCTTTTTTTAAGTCTCTGTGGGCAATATTTTGGTTATCTCCTGAGCTGTTTACATTTCAAAGACATGATAAGATTTACAATTTCAAGGGACAAAGAAGAATGCAAGTTTTCTTCTAGAAGTTTTAGAGTAATGGCTATTTAAAAATTTCCTTTGCATTAGGGGTCAGAAGGCATGGGACATTTTGTGTCTTTCTTCACTAATTACCACAACATCCTCCTCTTTTTCATTTTCATCACTTTTTCAAAGGTTTTACATATTAGCATCCTAATAAGGCTTTATCACAACTGCTGAGATTTTTTTTAAGTTTTTATTTAAATTCCAGCTAGTTAACATAGAGTGTAATATTAGTTTCAAGTGTACAACTTAGTGATTCAACAATTCCATACAATAGCTGGTGCTCATCAGGACAAGAGCAGTCCTTAATCCCCTTCACTTATTTAACCCATGCCCACACCCCCTCCCCTCTGGTAACCATTGATATGTTCTCTACTGTTAAGTCTGTTTTTGGTTTTTCTCTCTCTTTATTCCCCTACAATCCTTTGTTATATTACTTAAATTCCATGTATGAGTGAAATCAGACATTATTTGTCTTTCTCTGATTGACTTATTTTGCTTAGCATAATACTCTAGCTCTATCCACATCATTGCAAAGGCAAGATTTCATTCTTTTTTATGGCTAAGTATTATTTACAATAGCCAAATTATGGAAAGAGCCCAAATGCCCATCGACTAATGAATGGATAAAGAAAAGGTGGTGTGTGTATATCCCATACAAGATGGGATGTTACTCAGCCATAATAACTGCTGTGATCTTAATTTAGGGTGTGTGGAAAGCAATACCCCTGTAGATAAAAGAAACAATAAGAATAGAAACATGCATATATGGCAGAAGCTGTATGTGTATGCCAAAAGCCAACCCTTACCTCATCATTCTGTACTGAAAACAGTACATCTTGAAAACAACAATGTTGGTGAATAAGACAGGTCTACTGGGGTTGGCTCTCCCATCTTCTGCAGTCCCCTAGTTAATGCTTCACTAGGACCCATACTGATAGTCACATATACGGTTTCCTTCTGCCCCTCACATGATTGCTTTCTTAAGTTGTTTTTTCTTTGCTTCCACATACTTTACATTCTATGACAATAAGACTGAGGGTACACTGGCATTTGGGACTTCACCCCCATACCTGCACTTCTTGGCAGTCATCATTTTCTCTCTACAAATGCACTAAGCAACAGAGGTGTCTTAGACCTTCCCAGCTTTGCAAAATGACACATTAAGGCCTCTAATATATTATCCTGCTTTTCCACCTTGTCTGCTAGCCCCAAACCTGGCAAAGTAGTGGACACATGCATATTCTTCTCTAACCTCAGCTCTTCTTCTAACTTCTTGACCTCAGCTTTAGCCTGTAGTTAGGCATCAGTGGCCAGCTGATCTGCCCGCAGGAGAGGGAGCCCACTATGATAACAACCATTCACTGCCCTTTTCTGCTGCAGTGTACTCTTCACAGTTCCTCTAGCAAATGCATTGGAATGGCTGGTATTTTCAGGACATCTCCATACTCATGTACTGTTCCAAAGCTAACATATGGGCCACTTCTACCCACAGTGAGGTGGCTGGCCAACTCGGGATTTCCCCTGCAGATGCCTCATTTTCAAGGCCCATTGCTTTAGTCTCCTGGCTGTCTTGTCAATTGTTGGTTTGCAACCTCCTTGCTTCCTAAGTATAATCTGAAACTAGCTCCTGTACTCAGAGGGCAGAGAGAGACCAAAGGAAAAAGAAGGCCACCCCAGGTTGGTAGGTGACAGTTTTGATAAGGAAAGGGAACTTAAATACAAGGCTTGTGTTGGACAGTAGCAACATGAGTGGATCTTCACACCTATGTGCCAAGTCTTAAAAGTTTATATAGAGGCCTTAACTAGGTTTAGTCACATATACTATTTAGGTGTTCTCAACACCACATTACTATGTCAAAGCTATGTCCATGGAGCAGCCTCTGAAGTGGGAAAGGCAAGTGGAACCCATATTCCAAAGATAGGTAATGGGTAAGAAACCTCTGATCAACCAGGTTCAGCTCACAAGTCAACTTGAGGTATCTTTTCAATGACTTCCGCAAATACAGTGAAGCTAATCTTTAGATCTTCCTGAGTTCAGTGTCTCTTTCTCACCTGTATGGGACTTTAATTTACTCAGTTCTGTTAGGATTCATGATCAATTTTATCCCATTTGAATTCCAGCTTCCAAAGTTTGCTCCATGTTCTAAACTACTTATGGCATTCCTCTAATGCTGCTATGGGATTATTCTTAAGTTTCTCTCACAACTTCAGTGGGGTTTGGGGAGGAAGAAGAGGTAAACAGGAGTTATTAGTAAGATATCTTGAAAGTGAAGCCCCCTAAAATATTTTAGTAAGTGCTTGATAGACATATAAATCTGGAAAGATTTTAACCCTCCTTTCCCCTATACAGATCCACTTTCAGTGACTACAGGTTCTTAAAGAAGTCTAAGAAGAATAGTTTTTGAGAAAACAAAAAAGGAATAGTTTTGTCACCCTATAATTCTGGATGACAGAAAGACAGTAGAGGAGGTCAAGGGGTGGAAGACTGAATACCTCAGAATTTGATGAATGATATTTCAGATTCTGTCCCTCCCTCACCCCCTCCTGTAGGAAGGAGCAGAGATAAGATTGGTATATATCATTTTTACCATGCATTTGGCATCAAATAAAAGAAAAAAATAAAATTTAGCTAGTTAAAACCAAAAGAAAATTAATCAATCACATGATACAAAGGTAGGGTGGGCTTTAGGCTGGTTGATTCAGTGATTTACTGATGTCATCTGGGACTCAAGTCCTTTCACTGTTGTCCACAGGCTTTATCCTATTACTGGTTCCTCTTGGATTATGGGACAGGTTATGCTTTTAAGTGGTATTACTTGTTTTTTCAAATGAACTCAGAATGAAGGAGAGCATCACTGGTAGAAATTCTGTAAAAAGGATGAACAAGGTGTGGTCCATATACACTATGGAGTATTATGCCTCCATCAGAAAGGATGAATACCCAACTTTTGTAGCGACATGGACGGGACTGGAAGAGATTATGCTGAGTGAAATAAGTCAAGCAGAGAGACTCAATTCTCATATGGTTTCACTTATTTGTGGAGCATAACAAATAGCATGGAGGACAAGGGGAGTTA
>PJEN01028801.1:0-11314 GCA_004024605.1 Pteronura brasiliensis
AGGGGCAGGCAGAGGGAGAAGCAGGCTCCCCGCTGAACAAGAAGAACAATGCAGGACTCAATCGCAGCACCCTGGGATCATGACCTGAACCAAAGATAGATGCTTAACTGACTGAGCCACCCAGACATCCCGAAGCACCCAGAAGACTTATGAAGAAAGTTCTAGACAAATACATTTAGAATAGGAAAAATGACATTACTCATGATGTTAAAAAGATAAATATTGGGCGCCTGGGTGGCTCAGTGGGTTGAGCCTCTGCCTTCAGCTCAGGTCATGATCTCAGGGTCATAGGATCGAGCCCCGCATCGGGCTCTCTGCTCAGTGGGGAACCTGCTTTCCCCCCTCTCTCTCTGCCTGCCTCTCTGCCTCCTTGTGATCTCTCTGTCAAATAAAAACATAAAAATCTTAAAAAAAAAAAAAGACAAATATATATACTAAATATAGATATACTAAAATATACCAACCTGATATAATTAAATAATGTAAACCTACACAGAACTCTTGAAATTTTCAGAACAAAAATAAAAGCCGGGCGGGGGGGAACCATGGGATTCAATATTTCAATTACATACTTCAACATTAGTTTCAAGGATAGAAAATATATTTTTATTAATGTAGGCAAATTAATGGGCACCTGGGTGGCTCCATTGGTTAAGCATCTGACCTTTGATTTTGGCTCAGGTGACAATCTCAGGTTTGTGAGACTGAGTCCCACATCATGCTCCTGCTCAGCAGGGAGTCTGCTTCTTTCCCTCTGTCTTCCTCTCCCTCTGTCCCTCCTCCCCCCAACTCTCTCTCTCCTTTGCTCTGAAATAATTAAATCTTTAGAAAAAATATATACATAAGCAAGATTCATTTCTGTAAGGAATGCCATTTTTATAATAAAGATTTAGCTGTAAAACACCAATTCAAGATTTTCATAAGAATACTCATTTTTAAAAATTAATCTTAAAAGATTTATATTATATAAGAGAAATATGGGATTTTAAAATTCTGAGGCATTTTTAAGTACTACTATGATATAAGAGAAAAATATAAAACTCTATTTTAAAATTCACATGGTTTTCTTATTCCACTGTGAACAGCATATTTCACCAGTAGTTAAGGACCAGAGAAAGAATCTAGTATTAAAAAATAATCATGATCATCAAGTTGAAGGTTTTAAAGTCTCCAAATACATGTGTCATTATCAAGCAGAACCCAATATTCACATGAGGAAAGAAGAAAGGGACAAAAATAAATAAATAAATAAAATCACCAGTATTTCTGAATTTCAGATATGAAAGAATTCACATGTTAAATTTAACAACTATGGGAGCTCCTGGCTGGCTCAGTGGGAAGAGGGTGTGACTCTTGATCTCAGGGTTATGAGTTCAAGCCCCATGCTGGGTATAGAGAATACTTAAAATTTTTTAAATTTAAAAAGAACCCCCCAAAACTAATAGCTATGAATACTAAAGTTTCCTGATAATATAAAATGTATCCACTATTGGAGATATTTGAAAAAGTAAAAATCATCCTCCAGAAATAATTCTGTATACTTTATTAGCAACCTTTTCCTTCCTTATGATTCTATAATGACAACTAGTTCATATTAGGAAAAAACCATAAATTGTGAGTTCATTCATTTGATGTGTGTGTATGTGTCTACTGTAGATACAATTAAAAATAAATCAGAATCAAGAAACAAGATGTTAGGGGCACCTGGGTGGCTTAGTGGGTTAAAGCCTATGCCTTCACCTCAGCTCATGATCCCAGGGTCCTGGGATCGAGCCCCACATCAGGCTCTCTGCTGAGCAGGGAGCCTGCTTCCCCGCACTCCTCTCTCTGCCTGCCTCTCGGCCTACCTGTGATCTCTGTCTGTCAAATAAATAAAATCTTAAAAAAAAAAAAAGAAATAAAATTTTACATTTTTTCTTTAAGAGTATTGCAGCTTAAAATTTATTTCATTTAATGGATAAAGATTAAGAACCTAACTTACATAGTCATAAATTTTAGTTTTAAGTAATGAAAAGACTACATAAGGTGTTTACTTATCTCCTCTCTTTATTCTCAAAAAGATCTAAAACTTACCAAGATTATACCACACAGTAAATAAATTAGAAACCACAAGAAAGAGCACCTGGTTGGCTCAGTTGGTTAAGCATCTGCCTTCAGCTCAAGTCATGATCCCAGGGTCCTGGGATCGAGTCCTGCATCAGGCTCCCTGCTCAGTAGGGAGTCTGCTTCTCCACTACCCCTCCCCCTGCTCTTATGCTCTCTTTCTCTCACCCACACAGAAAAATAAATAAAATCTTTAAAAAAAACAAAACAAAACAAAAAAAAAAACAAGAAAGATAATGGCCAAAATTCAAAATTCATAATAAATCTGATTAAGGCCTAAAACAGATTTCACTTTGCATTATCTATAAACACAGGTTTTGCTAAATTAAATCTATAATATCACACTTTATCAACTTAAAAGTTGATTTTCTTCCACTTCTTCATAGAAATAAGCTGTAAGTCATTCAAAGGAGTCTGAACATTTTTTTTATTACCTGACTTTATTTTCTTAATTTGCACTTGAAATAATTTCTACCATATTTTATAATGTAGAGTATCTACTCTCCTGTAGCCCCACTACTGCTATTGTGTTTTTATAATAATCTCTCTCAACTCTGCAAGCTTTACATTCATCTTGCCCGTCTTAAATGAATTCTTTGCCTTCACCTCCTTCCTCATCTTCACATCCATCAACAGCGGTTCTTTCCAGTTGCTCTCTAATTCTTTCCTTCCATAATGGCATACCTAAGAATTGTTCACTCCCACCAACCTTTATAAATCTCAATCCAATGACCTCTCTACCATTATGACACTGTTTTCTCTTATGATCTTGAGGACTTCCATTTCTTCCTACGATTCTTTTCATTATAAGGATCAAGAGGATGAAATATGAAAAAAACATAGGGAAACAGTTTAAAATGAAACAACTTACCTTTGTAAGACCAAGGCCTAACAATGTGAAAGGAGGTTTTAGAATAGAATCAGGTGATGGCAAAGCAGGAGGAGAAGAGTCACAGACGTCGACTGATGGTTTGGAAGGAACGCCAACCATATCTTCACATTTGTTATCACAACTCTCATCCTCAAATAACGTTTTATCTCCCGGTGATACAAGGCCAAGTTTTGTTTCCACTTAGTAAAAAACAAAATAAAGAGTACATGAAAACATCTGTAATTTCGAATTACTAACACAAGAACGGACAAAAATTAGTGAATAACACAAGTCTTCAAACAGCTTACAGTTCTTGAAATGCTGAGAAACATTCATTAGTTTTCTTAAGTTTGGTTTTGAGGTATTCTAGAAAAAAAATTAATAGTATTAAGGATTACAAATAACACATTTGGTAAAATAATTACAATATTCACCATTGTCAAATGAGCACCATTAAAAACAAAGAACATGGGTTTTGGAATCATTCAAATGTAGATTCAAATCTCAGTTCTACCATTTACTAGGCTATTTTTCTCATGGGGTGAGGATTATGAGAGATGTGTGTGTTCCAAAATTCATTGTTTATGCACCACACCCAGTGTTCCATGCAATATGTGCCCTCCTTAATACCCACCACCAGGCTCAACAAACACCCCATCCTCCTCCCCTCCAAAACCCTCAGTTTGTTTTTCAAGAGTCCACCGCTCTCATGGTTTGTCTCCTCCTATTTCCCCCAACCCACTTCTCCTCTCCATCTCCCAATGTGCTCCGTGTTATTCCTTGTGCTCCACAAGTAAGTGAAACCATATGATAATTGACTCTCTCTGCTTGGTTTATTTCACTCAGCATAATCTCCTTCAGTCCCGTCCATGTTGATACAAAAGTTGGGTATTCATCCTTCCTGATGGAGGCATAATACTCCATTGCATATATGGACCATATCTTCTTTATCCATTTGTCTATTGAAGGGCATCTTAGTTCTTACCAGTTTGTCGACTGTGGCCATTGCTGCTACGAACGTTGGGGTAGAGATGGCCCTTCTTTTCACTACATCTGTATCTTTGGAGTAAATACCCAGTAGTGCAATTGCAGGGTCATAGGGTAGCACTGCTTTCCAAAGTAGCTGCACCAACTTGCATTCCCACCAACAGTGTAAGAGGGTTCCCCTTTCTCCACATCCTCTCCAACACTTGTTGTTTACTGTCTTGTTGATTTTGGCCATTCTAACTGGTGTAAGGTGGTATCTCAATGTGGTTTTGCTTTGAATCTCTCTAATGGCTAATGATGATGAACACATGGTACTGGCACAAAAACAGACACATAGACCAGTGAAACAGAATAGAGTCCATATATGGACCCTCAACTCTATGGTCAAATAATCTTCAACACAGCAGGAAAAAAAATACAGGAGAAAAAAGGACAGTCTCTCTATCTAAAATTCTAAGCTCACAATTAGAGGATAGTCAAAAATATACTGTAACCTTCTTTTTTATTTATTTATTTCCTCAACATAATCCATTTGCACTTATAAATCCTAAACATGAAAAGGGAATATAAATTTTTAAATTATGTATTTAAAAAAATTTTTATATTTAATGATGACATATTATGAACATTACTTATAACATTCCATTATATAGAATTCCATCTGTCTGCTCATTATTTCACATTCAAAAAATATTAAAATTGCTTCTTCAGGCAAGGTTTTATTCTAGGTTTTCCAGGAGACGCACAATTATGTTTCCTAACATCTGATAACTTACAATGATGCAGGAGCTTTAACATGAATACTTAAATAAATATAAAGTGACTGAAAGTTTAAATCTTAGAATCTGATACAAAGATTATGAGTAGATATTTTTAAAAACTATAATATAAAAGATTTCTGAAATTAGACATTCTACCATATGGGTATGAAAAGCTGCTGCTTCTAGTGTTAATTATTATTTTAGTCAAAACATGTATTCTTCACTTAGATAAAAAGTTTTAACTATGCTCTTTATGGAGTTATTTTGAAAACACAGTAGAATGCCTTGCAATATAAATTTTGAGAGGCAATTTAAATTTCTGAATTTCCACAATTTCCAATCTTATTTTGGTCAAATGTAGAACAAGGGATAGAAATAGCGGAAAAAAAAATCTTCTTTCATAAAACTATATGCTACCAAAATAAAAAATGTCCAAGAAAAAACAATCTGTAATAAATAACTGGGTCCACTAAAGATTCACTTAGGCATGAGTATTATAAAAGTCATGTTAGAAGAAAAGAGAGAGAGAGATAAAAACAGAAAGGAAAAGAAAGAAAAGTCATGATACGATAATTTAAAACTCACAGTAAGAATCCTTATCCTTGACCAAATGTCCTATTTCCTCCATCATGGGAAAGCTTTTCCCAATATAATTTTCCTGTCATTATATATTTCCAGCCCATTTTTTCTACCTTCGGTACTTAACAGGGTTAAAAAAAAAAAATTCAACTTGTCGCATTTCTATAAAATGGTTTGTTCTGACCAACTTTCCACTTCAAACATAAAATGATGATAGGAGGCCACTGCTAAATTTTAAGAGTAAATAAAACACAAAACTAAATTCAGAGCAGGAAAATTAATTTCACAAGAGAGTACATTACCTTCGTATTCAAACTTAAGTCTTCATCATCTGATGTAGGCCATGAAGCATTATCATCACCAGGTTTAACAGAAATACTTTAGAGCAAAAATATACAACAAAAACAAGTTAATGAAAAAGAAAAATCGAGTGAATGGTCATCTATTTATTCATTGAATGAAGTTTCTTGATGTAATTGAACTTTGGCCTCTGTTTTTGTTATTAAAGTTTTATTTTAATTCCAGTATCATTAACACACAGTGCTGTATTAGTTTCATGTATACAATATAATGATTTGGTAATTCCATCACCCAGTGCTCATCACGACAAGTGCATTCCTTAACCCTTAGCTCCTATTTCACCCGTTCCCCCACCCATCTCCCCTCTGGTAACCATCAACTTGTTCTCTAGGGTTAAGAGTCAGTTTCTTGGTTGTCTGTCTCTCATTTTTTGTTTTTTTCTTTGCTCATTTCTATTGTTTCTTAAATTCTACATATGAGTGAAATCATATGGTATCTGTCTTTCTCTGACAACTCCACTTAGCACAATACTCTCTAGTTCCCTCCATTTCACTGCAAATGGCAAAATTTAATTCTTTTCTATGGCTGAATATTCCATTGTATATATATATGCCACTTCTTCTTTATCCATCCATCTATCAATGGACACTCGGGCTGACTATTGTAAGTAATGCTGTAGTAACCACAGGGGTAAATGTATCCTTTCAAATTGGTATTTTCGTATTTTGGGGGGTAAATACCCAATAATGTGATTACTGGATTGTAGGGTAGTTCAGTTTTTACCTTTTGGAGGAAACTCCATACTGTTTCCACAGTGGCTGCATTCGTTTGCATTCCCACCGATAATCCAAGAGGATTCCTTTTTCTCCACATACTTGCCAACATTGTTACTTATGTTTTTTATTTTAGCCATTCTGACAGGTGTGCAGTGGTATCTCATTGTAGTTTTGATTTCCATTTCCCTGATGATAAGTGATGATGAGTATCTTCTTAGGTGCCTGTTGGTCATTGTGTGTTTTCTTTGGAAAAATGTGGGTTCATGTCTTCTGATCATTTTTAAATTGGGTTGTGTTTTGGGTGCTGAGTTCTATCAATTCTTTTTATTTGTATACTAACCCTTTACTGGCTATGTCATTTGCAAATATCTGTTCCTATTCCATAGGTTGCCTTTTTGTTGTGTGGACTGATTCCTTCACTGTGCAAAAGCTTTTGATTTTGATGTAGTCCCAACAGTTTGTTTTTGCTTTTACTGCTCCTGAGGCAAGAGCAGTAAAAGCAAAAATAAACAGAAACAGACCCAGAAATACAGAGAATTCTATATCGCCAGAAGGGAAGGGGGTGGGGGGATGGACAAAATGGGTAAAGGGGAATGTGAGGTTCCGGATTCCGGTTACAGTAAGTCACGGGGATACAAGTAGAGCACAGGTAATACAGTCAACGGTATTGTAATAGCATCATGCAGTAAGATACAGTAGCTACGCTTGTAGGCCTGGTGTAACACTCAGAGTTCTTAAATCACCTGAAACACAACATAACGTTACGTGTCAACTATGCTTCAATTTAAACAAACAAACAAATACACACATGTTAAAGAGCAAATTTACGTTATTAGTGGGAATACTGTTCCCAGAGAGGTTAAAAACTATAGGGTTCAACTTTTTCCCTACACAGGTCCTGCCTTATTTCGGTCTACATGAACTAGCAAGACCTTGAAAACCTTCATAAGCACTGAGATACCCAAGAAGAGAGACTGCTATAAAAAGAGAGTCCTGGTAGCTGTGCCTCTATTTCCCTATACACCACCTAATATTTTCTTTCTGTGAGCTCTTAGATCACCCTTTTGCAGGGCTCAGTGGTACCCTCCAACATTTAAATCTTTAGCCTATGAAAGCAGATTCCCAAAACAAGCATAGCATCAAATGGCCAAGAGTAGGAGCCATTTCCTGCTCCTGGAGGACAAGCTAAACTGAAAGTCATCCATGTAATCATCTCAATGTAGACATGTTACCAACTACCCAAATGAAGCGCTGTTACTGATTTGACAGCCAGTCCGAGCCCACCAAACCCTACATGTACACGGGAAAGACATCAGAGAATTAGAAAAAGAGGTGGAGTGAGGAGACCTCTACCTTGGGCCATATATCTGTGTAGTTCAGAATCTCCATTCTCCCATTACTCGAGAGGATCTAAGCCAAGATTGGGCTGGAAGTAGGTGATGTCACATTCCTATATGCTGTAAAAAGCCTTCCCCGTGGCTCAAATGATTTTAAAACCTCTCAACAGAAAACCCGAAGTATGCTAGTTCATTCAATTAAACCAACCAACAAAAAAACTGCCCGTGATTCTCTTGAACCCTCTATTTTAATATGCTTTTCTAAACAACTCCCAATATCCAGTGTCCTTCATTCCTTTCCGTGTGTGTGTGTCCTTCATTTCCATAATCCATTTTTATCTAACTTATCATAAGCCCAAATATTCTGACATCTTTTCTGAAACTCTTATTCCTATCCAACCCAGTGTTGTTATTCTTGAAACTTGGCCTCTCCTGCCAATTCCTTCCTTATGCACCTTCACTGTGTTCACTAGACCCACTCCCCATCTTTCAATTACTAAAACATTCGCCTATTAAGATGAGAAAAAAAGGAAAAAACCTGAATGTAAATCTCATTTCTGTCACTTATCATATCCAAATAAGTCACTTTAATCTCTTTTGCGTCTCAAATTCTCCATTTAAACAATCACTTGGTGAGGATGTTAAACACAGGTTGTAGTACCAGAGGGTATTTTGATTAACTCATCTCTAAGATGCCCTAAAATCCTGATTCTATGTGCTTTTGATTTTGTCTATAGAAAAACAGAAAATACTTAGCTGGCAGAAAGGGAAAAAATTAATGGAATAAAAGAAATGCCAAGAAAAGCAGAGAAGAAAGAAAAAAAAAACAAACAAGAAAAGTCAATGGAGAAAAGGAAAAAAATCTACAAAAAAAGAAAAAGCTTCAAGGAACTGGTCAAGGGAACTAGCCTAAAGGGAAAACTAGACTGGGAAGTCAGTAAACAGAGAATCATTTAGAAATATCCTCTAAATAGATGATAAAATTAATTAACGTATCATGGCCTACACCTAGTTTACGTATCCATCACTTCTGGAAAAATCATTCATCTCAAGGAGAGCAGACATCTCTATATCTAAGAACTTGCCTGATTAGGTCTTGCTTATGTAAAAGCTATGTACTATGGCCATAGGTAATGAGAGCCATCCTAAAATCTTTGACAGTAAAAACAAGAGACTAATTGCCAGTGCACTAATTACCCCTAGTCATCACTAGTTGTCAAATATATTAGGACAAATGCTTGGACTAACTTGGTTTCTTAGGAAAACTCTAAAACACATAACTATATTTGACTCTCTGAGTTGATCTGACTAGGATCTGTACCTTAATCCCAGTGCTGCTGAGGGACAAAAGATTGGACGTGGGAGTCATGCAGGCTGACAGTCAAATCATGGGTCTACTACTCGTTTTTTTTTTTTTTACATTAAAGGATTCCTTTATATTATGATACCCTCCTTAAACAGAAACACAATTCAAATATAAACACACTTGTAAAACTCTTATTCTCTTAATCAAACCTTTGTTGACTACCACACTCCGCCACTAGTGCCATTTGGATGCAAAGGTTTCACTTGTGCTAATCTGGACAAGCCAAGGCAGAGACTCTGATTTGGAGACTTAACAGACGCCCCTGCCAGTGGGCTCCTGCTGCTGTTGCTGCTGCTGCTGCTTCCAGACAGCACTGGTGGCTTCTACTTGGATTTTCTGCTTCCAGCTGAAGGTTTGCATATTTGTAATGGTTTCCGAGTGGCCTCTGAAGAAAGAGAAGCCTTCGTTGGTGAAGGCTGAGATTCTGATTTCAGGGCAGCTGGAGCACAGTCTCTTGAAGTCACTTCCAAAGTATCACGTTTGGATTTAGGTTTCTTCTCCCTTTTTTCAACTGGGGATTTTACCTTCACTTCTTTCTTTTTAATTTCTTCCATTTAATTTTTTCCTAGAGTGAAGTTCGCATCATCATCTTCACTCTCCCTAAAATCAGACTCATCCTCGGACTCTCCACCCGTGGGTTGGTTCAGAGTCGCCAGCACTATCGCCATCACTGCCTTCTGAAAGAATCTTCCTCTGTTGTACCAGAGCTTTTGATGCTGCTTTTCTTTCCCTTGAGCACCGTACACATCATCTCCCTCGGTAAGCTTATCCAAATCTAAATCATCACTGGCTACACAGCAATCGGAGAGATGGGGAGCCTTAGTCATTGTCCCAATTTCGCTGCTGCCACATTTTTTTGGTGCTTTTATCTTGAGCCTCTCCCACATCAATGGTGACCGCTGGAAGTTCCTTCACTGATAAAGCTAGCGCCACTTCTAAGTCTCGCTGGTAGAGTTCGTCACCTAAAGCCATCCTTTTTTAGGGGTTTTCTCTTGTAGTGGGATATCTTCTTTCTGGAGATTCTTCAGTTTAGGTTTCCTTGTTTCTAGTATCAACTCTTTTGGTGTTGTTCTGGGCTTCTTATTCAAAGGTGTGGTTGCGGAAACAAAGTCCTCATCGCTGCCAGAATTTTCAAACTGTGAATAACTGACTAGTTTCTTATGTCTCACAGGGGGCACCATGGCCCCCTCCAAGACTGAAAATTCGCAGCGTTCAAGCTCGTTAGCAGCAGTGGCAGTTTCTGGGTCTGATACTCTTTAACTATGGATTAACTATGGTCAGTTAATCAACATTCCTGAACCACAGCTGACTAATTAATAAAAAAATAGGCTGTAACAGCACATCTACTTTGTGATGCTACTGTAATGACTATGTAAGTAATAAATGTCAAGCACATAATATAGTGCCTGGCGCACAGTAGAACTCTCAACAAATGCTTTTCTCTGCATTCCCTTGTTAACACAGAATTTGTAAAAAAAAAAAAAAAAAAAAAATCAATAAAAATCCTACCTGCTTAAAGAGTCTTCTTCAAAAGTCTTATTTGCCACTAAAGAAAAAAGGAAAATACATTTTAAATCAACAACATAAAAATACAGGATATTAAAAGTGTAAGACTGATGATGTGTTAAAAAGTATTCTTCAGGACCATACCTGGCAACCACACTGGATATTAATTATACAATTGGTAGGCAGTTAACTCACAAAGAAATCTTACTTTATCCTCTGCATTTACCAAATGCAAGAAAAGAATGGTATCCATCAGAATTTGATACCTAAAAGTGGATGTTTATAATGACCACAATTTTAACCAAACCCTTGAGACTGACAGAAAATGGTATCATTAGCAGAATCATCATCATAGACTGACAATGTCAGGATTCTTCTGGATTCTTCAGGACTTTCACTACGAGGCGCAGTTAAAAGAGACTATACTTATTTTGCTGTAACACAACAGAACTTCTCCAGATCTCCAGCAGGGACTGTTAAGTTTGGGGTGAAACACCTCATCACAAAGTTTGGTCTACAGCCACTCTACTTTGCAGCATGGCAAAACATAGCAAACAGACTCTCTCTGGCCTTATTTCCAATTGCAAGGTAAGTATGAAAGCTTTTAGCGATTTTAGTGATTCTAGTTGTATAAGTATAACCTCTTCAGACGACCTACTTTCATTGCTGCCGAGTCTATCCGGATCCACCTCTTAGACCAGAATGGTACCAATGATTAGTGCTAGGTA
>PJEN01028802.1:0-11312 GCA_004024605.1 Pteronura brasiliensis
GTGGGTTTTCAGTCAATGATGTTCCCTGATTTAAGTCCTCCCGCCCCCCTCAAGGGGGTGGGCTCTGAGGAAACCGGTTTTTTCAGGCTTTTGTTCTCTGGAGGTTTTTATGTTTGCTCACATTTTTTTTTTCCTCTCGCCATGACAGCTTTTGATGGTTTTTGTTGGTTTAGTGGAAAGCAAACTGCACCCTGACCTCCCTCTCAGAGAGAAGCCTCAGTCTGGCTGCAGAGCAGATATAAATTCCCCCTTGTCCGTTGGCAGAGCAGGTTCTGAGTCGTGGTCCCTGGGGATACAGGATCTTCTGCTTGTAACCAAAACCATGGCAGCGGTGGCTGTCTGGGCAGCTCCAGACTGCCAGAGAGGTTCCAAGCAGCAATCGAACACTGAGATTTTCCCACTGGCCTGGTCTGGGAGTGCCTAGTCTTTCTGGGTCTAAGAGTGCCCGGCTTGCGTGCACCTCTCTCAGGGGAGGCTGTGGGTCACACACACATTTCAGGCTCTGAGAGCTGGGTGCAGATCTGAAAGCACCAGGCTGGGCCTTCACGCACCTCTCTTAGGGGAGAGTTTGGGGCGCGCATCTCAGGCTCTGAAACATGGTGCGAGTCTAAGAGCATGGAGGGGGGGGGGCTTTGTGCACCTCTATCAGGGGAGGGTGAGGGGCGTGAGTGTCTTCAGCTCTGTAACAGGGCTCGGCGTTCTGCCATCTGGCGTGGCTCCCAGCCCCTCACAGGAGCCAGACCACAACAATCTAGGGCGTGCTGGTGGCTCAAGGACCAAGACCTGGTTTCTCTGCCACACTCTCTCTGGCTCAGCACCAGGGGAGGCTGTCCTGGGTCTGTGCACTTCAGCCCCTGTCCCTAACTGCCCCGATTCCCACAATTTCCCCCCCATGATCCTTTGCTCTTTTGGAGTGCTTTCAATCAGTCTCCAAGTTAATGCTGTTCCCCAGATGCAGGGCAATCTCATATTAGGGCTATTACTTTCCAATTGGTCGCCTCTGGTGGCTCTCTCCCCCTTTTGTTTATCTTTCGATATCAGTCCGATGTTCCCACTCTGCTTTACCTGCCACTGGTATCTTCTGCCCCTGTAGAGATCCAGATGAGCATAATTCTGATCTCAGGCTGATTTCATGGGTGATCAGAGTCCTTTGGTAGGTAATCAGCTCACTTTAGGGTACAGGTTGAAATGGCGGCGCCTCCTACTTCCCTGCCATCTTGTCACAGTATATAAATCTTATACTTGGGGTTCTTTTTGACGAGTTTACTTCTTTTTTTCTTATATATATATATATTTTTTTTCCTCTTCTCATCTACTTTTATCAGTCTTTTTGTTTGTCTGTTTTTGTTTGTATGCATCATAAATCTTACCCTGGGGCCCATTTGGGCTGAGCCTTCACTTTTATCTTTTTTTTTTTCCTTTCTCTCTCTCTTTATTTTTTCTTCTTTATCTTTACTTTTTTCTCTCTTTCCATTTTATTTCATTTGTGTGGGGACTCTTCATTGCTAAGAGGCATTCCAGGGTGCATCTTGACAGCACAATGGTCAATGCATCCAGCTACATCCGTTCAGACATTTCTCACCAAAATGACTAGGGGGAAGAATGCTCAACAGAAGAAAAATTCGAAGATGGGGCTTCTGCTACAGAGCTAATGGCTATCAACATAGACAATATGTTGGAAAGGGAATTCAGGCTAACAATTATCCAGGCAATAGCTAGGTTGGAGAAAGCCATGGATGACAAAATGGAATTGATTAGGGCAGAACTGAAAGCCACCAGGCATGATGTTCACAATGCTCTCAATGAGTTCCATCTAATATAAATTCTATAAAAGCTAGGGTAACTGAGACAGAAGATAGAATTAATGATCTGGAGGACAAAGAGATAGAGAGAAAGGATCAGAAGGAAGACTGGAACAAACAGCTTAGAAGCCACAAAAACAGAATCAGGGAAATAAATGATGCCATGAAACGTCCCAACGTCAGAATTATTGGAATCCCTGAAGGGGAGGAGAAAGAAAGAAGTCTAGAAGATGTAGTGGAACAAGTTCTCCATAAAAATTTTCCCAATCTCGTGAATGGAACCACTGTTCGTGTACTAGAGGCAGAAGAGTCTCTCCCCAAGACTAGCTATTCTCAAAAGTCCTCAAGACACCTGAGAGTAAGAATGAAGAATTTTAATTGTGGGTAGGCCCTCTCGAAGGCAGCTAGGACAAAGAAGCTCCTTACGTAATGAGAAAAGCCATCAGAATAACGTCAGACCTGTGCACAGGAACTTGGCAAGCCAGAAAGGGCTGGCAAGATATATTCAGGGCACTAAATGAGAAGAACATGCAGCCAAGAATATTTTATCCTGCAAGACTGACATTCAAAATAGATGGAGAGATAACGAGTTTCCAAGACCAGCAAGGCTTAAAAGAGTATGCGACCACCAAGCCGACACTGCAGGAAATATTAAGGGGGGTTCTATAAAACAGAAAGCATCCTAAGAATAGCATTGAACAGAAATATAGAGACAACCTACAGAAAGAAAGTTCTCAAAGGTAACACGATGTCAATAAAAACGTATCTATCAATAATCACTCTCAATGTGAATGGCCTAAATGCACCCATAAAAAGACACAGGGTTGCATATTGGATAAAAAGACAGGAACCATCCATATGTTGTCTACAAGAGAGCCATTTTGAATCTAAGGATACACCCAGACTGAAAGTGAAGGGATGGAGAAGCATCTTTCATGCCAATGAGCCTCAAAAGAAGGCCAGGGTAGCAATTCTCATATCAGATAAATTAGATTTTAGGAAAAGACTGTAATCAGAGATAGAGAAGGAAACTACATAACTCTTAAAGGGACTATCTACCAAAAAGACCTAACTAGTAAATATCAGCCAGTTACTTCAGAAAAATATTAATCAAGATAAAGATAAACTATTAATCAAGATAATAAAACTATTAATCAAGATAAATTCATATTGATATGAATACCTTAATATTAGAAGATCTTAACATGCTTCACTCAGTAATAGACAGATCATCCAAACAGAAAATCAATAAAGAAACAAGAGCATTGAATGACACATTGGACCAGATGGGCTTCATAGATATATACAGAACATTCCACCCTAAAACAACAGAATACTCATTCTTTTCAAGTGCACATGGAACCTTCTCCAGAATAGACCATATACTGGGTCACAAATCAGAACTCAACAGATACCAAAAGGCTGAGATTATTCCCTTCATAATCTCAGATCACAATGCTTTGAAACTGGAGCTCAATCAGAAGTATAAGTTTGGAAGGAACTGAAAAACCTGGAAGCTAAAGACCATCTCACTTAGGAATGCTTGGATCAACCAGGAGATCAAAGAAGAACTGAAACAATTCATGGAAACCAATGAGAATGGAGACACTTCGGTCCAAAACCTATGGGATATAGCAAAGGTGGTCCTAAGGGGGAGATACATAGCCATCCAAGCCTCCCTTAAAAAAAAAAAAAAAATAGAAAATCCGGAATACACCAGCTGTCTCTACACCTTAAAGAGCTGGAGAATCAACAACAAATTAAACCAACTCCACACATAAGAAGGGAAATAATCAAGATTAGAGCAGAGATCAATGAGATAGAAACCAGAGATACAATAGAACGTATCAATGAAACTAGAAGCTGTTATTTTGAAAGATTCAATAAGATTGAGAAAGCATTGGCCACACTAATCCAAAAGAAAACGGAGAAAGCTCAAATTAACAACTTATGAATGAAAAGGAAGAGATCACAAATAACACCAAAGAAGTAGAAACAATAATTAGAAGTTATTATCAAAATGTTAAGCAACCTAGATGAAATGGGTGCATTTGTGGAAAACTATAAACTCCCAAAATTGAACAAGGAAGAAATTGACAACCTGAATAGACCGATATCTAGTAACAAGATTGAAGCAGTGATCAAATACCTCCCAAAAAATAAGAGCCCAGGACCTGTCGGATTCCCTGGGGAGTTCTACTAAACATTCAATGGAGAAATAACACTAATTCTCCTGAAGCTGTTTCAAAAAATTGAAGCAAAATGAAAACTTCCAGACTCTTTTTAGGAAGCCAGCATTACCCTGGTCACCAAACCAGGCAAAGACCCTACCAAAAAGGAGAACTTCATACCAATATCACTGATGAATATGGATGCTGAGATTCTCAACAAGATCCTAGCAAACAGGATGCAACAGCACATTAAAAAGATTATCTACCATGACTAGGTGGCATTCATCCCTGGGTTACAGGGATGGTTAAACATTCACAAATCAATCAATATGATAGAATAAATGAATAAGAGAAGAGAGAAGAAACAAATGGTCCTCTCAATTGATGCAGAAAAAGCTATTGACAGAATCCAGCATCCGTTCCTGATTAACACTCTTCAAAGTATAGGGATAGAGGAAACATTCCTGAACTTCATCAAATCTATGTATGAAAGACCCACAGCAAATATCATCCTCAATCAGAAAAAGCTCACAGCCTTTCCCTTGAGATCAGGAACACGACAAGGATGCCCACTCTCACCACTCTTGTTCAACATAGTATTAGAAGTCCTAGCAACAGCAATCAGACAACAAAGAGAAAGAAAAGGTATCCAAATTGGCAATGAAGAAGTCAAAACCTCTCTCTTTGCAGATGACATGATTCTTTATATGGTAAACCCAAAAGACTCCACCTCCAAACTACTAGAACTCATACAGCAATTCAGTAACGTGGCAGGATACAAAGTCAATGTACAGAAATCATTGGCTTTCTTATACGCTAACAATGAAAATACAGAAAGGGAAATTAGAGAATTGATTCCATTTACTATAGTACCAAGAACCATAAGATACCTGGGAGTAAACCTAACCAAAGAGGTAAAGGATCTGTATTTGAAGAACTACAGAACACTCATGAAAGAAATTGAAGACACAAAAAGATGGAAGACCATTCCATGCTCTTGGATCAGAAGAGTAAACATTGTTAAAATGTCTACACTGCCAGAGCAATCTATACTTTTAATGCCATTCTGATCAAAATTCCACAGTATTTTTCAAAGAGCTGGAGCAAATAATCCAAAAATTTGTATGGAATCAGAAGAGACCCTGAATTGCTAAGGAAATGTTGAAAAAGAAAAATAAAACTGGGGGCATCACATTACCTGATTTCAAGCTTTACTCCAAAGGTGTGATCACCAAGACAGCATGGTTCTGGCATAAAAACAGACACATAGACCAGTGGAACAGAGAGAGAGCCCAGATATGGACCCTCAACTCTATGGTCAAATAATCTTCGACAAAGCAGGAAAAAGTATACAGTGGAAAATGACAGTCTCTTCAATAAATGGTGCTGGTAAAACTGGACAGCTATATGTAAAAGAAGGAAACTCAACCATTCTCTTACACCGTACACAAAGATAAACTCAAAATGGATAAAAGACCTCAACATGAGAAAGGAATCCATCAGAATCCTAGAGGAGAACATAGGCAGTAACCTCTTTGATATCAGCCACAGCAACTTCTTTCAAGATATGTCTATAAAGTCAAAGGAAACAAAAGTGAAAATGAACTTTTGGGACTTCCTCAGGATCAAAAGCTTCTGCACAGCAAAGGAAACAGTTAACAAAACAAAGAGGCAAACCACAGAATGGGAGAAGATATTTGCAAATGACAGTACAGACAAAAGGGTGATATCCTGGATCTATGAAGAACTTCTCAAACTCAACACACACAAAACAGATAATCATATCAAAAAATGTGCAGAAAATATTAACAGACTCTTCTCCAATAAAGACATAGAAATGGCTATAAGACACATGAAAAAATCATCATTATCCATAGGGAGATTCAAATTAAAACCACATTTGGATACCACCTTACACAAGTTAGAATGGCCAAAATTATCAGGAGAGGAAACAACATGTCTTGGAGAGGATGTGGAGTTAGGGGAACCCTCTTACACTGTTGGTGGGAATGCAATTTGATGCAGGCACTTTGGAGAACAGTGTGGAGATTCCTCAAGAAATTAAAATAGAGCTTCCCTATGACCCTGCATTGCACTACAGGTATTTACCACAAAGATACAGATGTTGTGAAAAGAAGGACCATCTGTACCCCAGTGTTTATAGCAACAATGCTCACGGTCACTAAACTGTGGAAAGAACCAAGATGCCCTTCAACAGATGAATGGATAAGGAAGATGTGGTCCACATACACTATGGAGTATTATGCCTCCATCAGAATGGATTAATATCCAACTTGCATCCAATTAATGGACGGAACTGGAGGAGATCATGCTGAGTGAAATAAATCAAGCTGAGAGAGTCAATTATCATATGGTTTCACTTATTTGTGGAGCATAACAAATAACATGGAGGACATACGGAGATGGAGAGGAGATGGGAGTTGAGGGAAATTGGAGGGGGAGGTGAACCATGAGAGACTATGGACTCTGAGAAACAACCTGGGGGATTTGAATGGGTGGGGGGTGGGAAGTTGTGGGAGCCTGGTGATGGGTATTAAGGAGGTCACATATTGCATGGAGCACTGGGTGTGGTGCAAAAACAATGAATACTGTTACACTGAAAAGAAAAAAAAAACAGAAAACAATGAATTCTGTTATGCTGAAAAGAAATTTAAAAAATGAAGCAAAAGAGTGGGAATGAATTAAAAATAAAAGTTGTATCTATGAAGTAAAAAATAATAATAAATAATAAAAACCCTTCAACAATGTTGTTATCAAAAGAATATAAACCAACATGATAAAAGGCATATGTAAAGATCCACAGTCAATATAATCTTCAAAGCAGAAAAACTGCTTCACCGTTACAGTTAGAAACAAGACACTGTCATAAATGTTATTTGACATAGTACTGGAAGTTCTAGACTTAGCAGTCAGGCAACAAAAAGAAAAGAAAAGAAAAGAAAAGTACAAAATAAAACATCCAAATTGACAAGGACAAAGTCCAAACTTCAGTGTATGGAGATGACATGATACTCTATGGAAAAACCATAAAAGACTCCACCATCAAATTACTGGACTGATATGTGTATTCAGCAGTGCTGCAGGATATAAAATCAGCATACAGACATCTGTTGCATTTCCAATAATGAAGCAGCAGAAATGTTAATCAAGGAGTCAGTCTCATTCACAATGGAACCTAACACAAGATACCTAAGAATAAACCTAATGAAAGAGGTAAATGTCTCTACATTAAAAACTATAGAACACATAAAGAAATTGTAGAGTACACAAAGAAATGGAAAAACACTCCATGTTAATGGATGGGAAGAATAAATGTTAAAATGTCTATACTACAAAAACAAATCTACCCATTTAATGCAGTTCATATAAAAAACTACCAGTACTTTGAGCAGAACTAGATCCTAAACTTTTTAAAGAACTGCAAAAGACTCTGGTAGCCAAAATAATTCTCAAATTCCATAAAGAATGTATCAAGCTCAGCATGCCAAAACTTAATATTCCATTTAAACAATGGGCAGAAGATATGAACAGACATTTGTTTGTTTGTTTTTCCCAAGGAAGACATACAGAAGACTAACAAACAGAGGAAAATATTCTCAACATCATTCATCATCATGTAAATGCAAATAAACACCAAGATGACATACCACCTCACAACTATCAGAATGCTAAAATTAACAATACAGTAAATGAGAAATATCGGTGATGATGTGGAGCTACAAGAAGCCTCTGTCATGTTTTATGGTTATGCAAACCTATGCAGTCACTCTGGGAAAGAGTATGGAGGTTTGACCACAGTTAAGAATTGAACTACCCAATGACACAGCAATCACAGTGCTAGGTATTTACCTCAAGGACAGAAAAATACTGATCCATAAGGGTACATACATCTCAATGTTTATAGTAGCATTATCAACAGTAGTGAAATTATAGAAAAAGACATATATGTGTAATATAAATATATGTATATAATATAAATATAATGCATAATATAAATATATGTATTATATATACACATATATGTATTATATATACATATATATGTATTTTACATATATATGTATATATATAACACACTTACCCAAAAGAATGAAATCTTGCCATTTCCCATGATATTGACACAGCAAGTGTTTGTTATGATAATGAAATTTTGTAGTCACAGAAAAGCAAGTACCATATGATGTCACTCATATGTAAAATTTAAAAACAAAATAGATAAAAATAGGGATATTAAACACCATCAACAACAACAAAAGGGAAGCAAGCCATAAGGGACTTCCACATGTAGAAAAGAGACTGAGGGTTGATGGAGGAAGTTTGCAGGGGTTGTGTTATGTGGGTAATGGGTGTTAAGGAATATATGTGCTGCGATGAGCTCTGGGTGATATGTGTAAGTGATAAATCATTAAATTCTACACCTGAAATCAATTTCACCATATATATTACCTAACTAGAATTTAAATAAATATTTGGAATAATAATAAAAAATTCCACCGAATGAACATATATAGACATATTCCAATATCATTAGCACACATATTATTTCATACTTATATGGACTATATACCAAAATAGATCACATTCTGAGCTGCAAAATACACCTTTACAAAAGTTAATAGAAGTCATATAATGTCTGTTCTCAGAATATAGTGCAATGCAACTAGAAATGGAGTACTGGGTGGGGTGCATAAACAATGAATTTACTTAAAAGAAATTTTTAAAAAATAAATAAAAAATGTAAAAAAATAGAAATCAATGTTGAAACGTAAAGTAAATATTTCAAAATGTAAGGATTAAACAACACACATTTAAATAGCATAGTCAAACACATAAATATCAAGAAAATTTTATTTTTTTTAAAGTTTACTTACTTATAATCTCTACAAACAGATGAGGGATTGAACTCATGTCTCCAATGTCAAAAGCCACATGATCTTCTAAGTGAGCCACCCAGTTTCCTCTCAACTATTGAAATACATAAAAAAGAAAAAAATACTTAGTGAATTTTATTGAATGTAGAGACCTACAGCTTACATGGAAATGTGTTATGTTGAATGCATATATTAAGAAAGAAAAGTCTAATATCAATAATTTACATTCATTTCTCAGGAATTATAAATACTAGATCAATAAATACAATGCAACCAAAACTAAATTAATGACAATGTAACAAAAAAGAAAAAAAGAAATGATAGGAATAATACATACTAGAGCAAAATCAGTTAAATCAATAGAGAAAAATCAAGAAAAATAAAAAAATAATTCAAAATTAGGTGATTGGATTAAAAAATGCACTTGTTTGGTGATGAGCACTAGCTGATGTATAAAAGTGTTCAATCACTATATTGTACACCTGAAACTAATATTATGCTGTATTTTAACTAAGTGGAATTTTAATAAATCCTTATAAAATGATTAATGAAATTGATAAAACTCTAATCAGGCTAATGAAATAATAAGAGACGGAGAAGACACAATTGATTAATATCAGAAATGAAAGAGGGGACAGGAATACTGATCCCACTGAAATTAAAAGAATAGGAAAGGAAAACTATGAATAACTCAAAGGTGACAAGTTTGGTAACTTAGTGGAAATTGAGAAATTTTTGAAAGACACAGTTTGCTAAAACTCATTAAGAAGAAATAGAATGAATAGGACTTTATCTATTGAATAATTTGAATAAATCATTAATAACCTTCCAAAACAGAAACTACAGTCCCAGGTGGGTTCACTGGTGAATTTAATTAAACGTTGAAAGAACAGATTAAATTAATTACCTACAATTACTTTCAGGACATAAAAGCAATTGGAATACTTCTGATTCCTTCTATGGTATCATCATTACCCTATTATAATTACAACAATGATATAAAAAAGACATCAGTTTCTCTGATGAACATAGTTACAAACATCCTCAAAAATGCTTCAACTTTATTACAATAATGTATAAAATAATTATATTTCACAATTAAGTAGATATATTGCAATTATGTGAGATTGATGGAACATTGTAAAATCACTTAATGCAGTTCATTATATCAAAAGAATAAATAAGAAAATAGTCACCTCCCATATTAATAAATACTTAAAGAGCATTGTACAGTATATGATACCCACTCACAATTAAACCTCTTAATATACTAGAAATAGAGGTAACAGTTCATCATGACAAAAAAGTATCCACAAGAAGCTAACTGTGAAATTTATAGTTAATAGTGGGAAACTAGAAATTTTCACACTAAGATCGGGAGCAATACAAGTATGTTCCCTCTCATTAGTCCTTTTCAACATTGTGAAGAAAGTAGTAGGAAATTCAATTAGAAAAGCAGAAGAAATGGAATGTTTATAAATTGAAAAGGAAAAATTAAAAACACTTGTTCATACATGATCTATTTATTGGGAAGAAAATCCAAGAGTTGACAAAAGCTCTCATGAAATAATAAGAAATTTAGCAAATATGGAAGGCGAAATTTTAATATACAAACTGCAACCTTGCCCTATGGCATATGGCATCAATGAACAAGTGTACTATGAAATATTAAAAACAATATCATTTACCTTAGCACCAGGAAAGAAAGAAGAATGAAAGAGAAGGAAAGAGGGAAAGAAAGAGAAAAAAATTGTTAGGTACAAATAAAATAAAATAAAATATGTATCATACCTCTAAGGAATATGCCACAAAATTCTCATGAATGCAGTTAGAACTAATAAATGTTTAGATGATCCAGTTTCATGGTTAGGAAGATTTAAAGTTGTGATTGTATTGATTTTACTAATTTAGATTTACAGATTTAATGAAATCCAAATCAAAATTACATCGAGATATTTTCTGGACATTGACAAAGTGATTATAAACTTATGTGATAGGAAAAAATAAGCCTAGAATAGCCAACATTATATTGAAAAGGAAGAAAGAAGAAAGATGGATGATGTCCAAATTGAAGAATTTATACAAAGTTGGAGAAATCATGACTGGTAGTTTGGTGTGAGACTAGATGAAGATATTAATGGAAAAAAAAAAAAAAAGCTTAGAAGAAAACCAACATAAGTATAGTTAACTGAATTTTGTCAAAAAACAAAGACAACATGATGAAGCAAATACTGTCTTTTAAAAATGATGCTACACTGTTGGTGGGAATGCAAGCTGGTTCAACCACTCTGGAAAACAGCATGGAGGTTCCTCAAAATGTTGAAAATAGAACTACCCTATGACCCAGCAATTGCACTACTGGGTATTTACCCTAAAGATACAAACGTAGTGATCCGAAGGGGCACGTGCACCCGAATGTTTATAGCAGCAATGTCTACAATAGCCAA
>PJEN01028803.1:0-11311 GCA_004024605.1 Pteronura brasiliensis
ATGGATGAAAGTTCAGCAGCCCCTCTAAATTACAGTGCCTCGCTACCCTGGTGGAGAGGGAAGGCCCTCCTTTATCATGGCCATGGATGTGCTCTGGCACAGATAAGAGGCACCTCAGGAATCCTCTTTTCACCCTGACTTCAATGACATTGGTGTGAACAAGAAGGGATCACCAGGGTATCCACTGTGCTCAACCTCCTCCAGCCCATGGGCAGGAACACCCACGTATTCCTCTTTCCCTAAAACTCAAGCAGAAGGGATGGGGCTGCCATTGGATAGTTCAGAGGGGTGGGCATCACCTAGTCTGCTCAATGTTAAGTATCTTATGGCACCTCTTGCCAAATGCCCTGAGGCGTTGAGGGAGAGGTTTGAGCCAAAGTCTGCAACATGTGAAAAATCCATTCCCCTGGGGTTTCTTGAAGCCAGAGGACTGGAAAGTAGGCAAGCAGCAAGAGAACATCTTTCTGTATCAGATGTCTCCAGCCAAGTAACCCTGATACTGGACTACACTAGAATCTGGGTGCCTGGTTGCAGGGGCACCAGGGGTCTGTGGTCAAGGAAGTGACATTACTGCCTGGAATCCCCTACCACAGTCCACTCATGGTTTGACACGTACACAAACAGTGCTCTGGTCTTCCATCTCCTTATCGCCTTTCTCCATGAAAGGCCACATCTGTACAAAGTGAAATCAACACACCCCTTCCACAGGGCCCCAGGGAAGATCTGGGTGCAGCCAGGGCCCCTGCTTGGAAACACAACTGGCTTCAGACACAACTCTCTATTCTTACCTGTTTTTGACCTGTATAAACCATTGTACCTGACAGGGATGTTATTCTCTGTAAAATACAGATGATTCTAGCATGTCCTTCTACCAGATATCCATAGGCATAGGTTGGATAATATCTATGATGCTAGTCGAGCGGTGTCCTATTGTAGAAAATACCTCAAACCAAATTTCATTTCCCTTATCAACTTCTTTGAATCTGCTACTAGTCAGATTCCACCACACAGTCCCTACTGGTTTGTGTGTTTTTGTGTATACATGCACACTCTCATGTGAACACATGTGTTCATCAGTGCTCACATTCTGGAGTGCCAGAAGAACAGGGTAATAGCTTGGGTAATAGCTTCCCAAGTTATTAGGCTTCTATTTTCAATGCAAACCCTAAAGAAGTGATTGGATCCTTGTCCCTTGAGGGTCAGAATCCATCGTTACCCATAGAGATTGCCTGTCCTGTGATGTAAGCCATTACCCTCTTTCCAAAGGGTGTGATGTCCATCCAGTGGGGAGCCATGACCTGGGGTCCTCCTCAGACAAGAACATGGGGAGATGTCCTCACATTCCTCTGGCCACCCTGGCCTCCTTTCTAACCTCGACTCTGGGAACATCATTAAGGGTAACTATTGAGAGATATGAATTTAGTCCCATTGTATTGCCTGTAAGGTGACTGTTATTGTAAATTGTCTCTGTTCCTTTCTGCTCTACTACTTTTAGGCTCTCTCTTTGCTTAGAGGACGCCTTTCAATATTTCCTGTAGAGCTGGTTTGGTGTTTGCAAATTCTTTCAGTTTTTGTTTGTCCTGGGAGCTTTTAATCCCTCCTACTATTTTCAATGATAGCCTAGCTGGATATAGTATTCTTGGCTGCATGTTTTTCTCATTTAGTGCTCTGAATATATCATGCCTGATCCTTCTGCCCTGCCAAGTCTCTGTGGATAAGTCTGCTGGCAATCTAATATTTTTACCATTGTATGTTACAGACTTCTTTTCCCGGGCTGCTCTCAGGATTTTCACTTTGTCACAAAGACTTGTAAATTTTACAATTAGGTGATGGGGTGTGGAACTATTCTTATTGATTTTGAGGGGGGTTCTCTGAACCTCCTGGATTTTGATGCTTTTTCCCTTTGCCATATTGGGGAAATTCTCTCCAATAATTCTCTCCAATATACCTTCTGCTCCCCTCTCTCTTTCTTCTTCTTCTGGAATCCCAATTATTCTAAGGTTGTTTCGTCTTATGGTGTCACTTATCTCTCGAATTCTCCCCTCGTGGTCCAGTAGCCGTTTGTCCCTCTTTTGTTCAGCTTCTTTATTATCTGTCATTTGGTCTTCTATATCACTAATTCTTACTTCTGCCTCATTTATCCAAGCAGTGAGAGCCTCCATTTTTGATTGCACCTCATTAATAGCTTTTTTTATTTCAACTTGGTTAGATTTTAGTTCTTTTATTTCTCCAGAAAGGGCTTTTATATCTCCCGAGAGGGTTTCTCTAATATCTTCCATGACTTTTTTGAGCCTGGCTAGAACCTTTAGAATAGTCATTCTGAACTCTATATCTGACACATAACCAATGTCTGTATTGATTAGGTCCCTAGCCTTCGGTACTGCCTCTTGTTCTTTTTTTTTTTTGTTTTTTTTGTGGTGAATTTTTCCGCCTTGTCATTTTGTCAAGATGAGAGTATATGAAGGAGCAAGTAAAATACTAAAAGGGCAGCAACAACCCCAGGAAAATATACTTTAACCAAATCAGAAGAGATCTCAAGTCGTGAGGGGCGAGAAAGGGGATAAAAAGAGGTTCAGAAAGAAAATAAAAAAAGAAACAAGTAAAAAAAGAAAACGAATAAAGAAAAATATATAAAAAAGGAATATATATATATATATATATATATATATATATATATATTAGATAAACTAGTTAAAAACTTTAAAAAGGAAAAGGGTAAAAGTTAAAAAAATTAGCAGAAGAAGAGAAAAAAAAAACTTGAAAAAGAAAAAAAAAATAAATTAACTGCAAGGCTAAAGAATCATGGGGAGAAAGCCATGAGTTCCATGCTTTGCTTTCTCCTCCTCTGGAATTCTGCTGCTCTTCTTGGTATTGAAACTGCACTCCTTGGTAGGTGAACTTGGTCCTGGCTGGATTCCTTGTTGATCTTCTGGGGGAGGGGCCTGTTGTAGTAATTCTCAAGTGTCTTTTCCCCAGGCGGAATTGCACCACCCTTACCAGGGGCCAGGCTGAGTAATCCGCTCGGGTTTGCTTTGGGAGCTTTTGTTCCCTGAGCGTTTTCCATAGAGTTCCGGAGGACAGGAATGAAGATGGCAGTCTCCCAGTCTCCAGCCCGGAGTAGCCGAGAGTCGGGGGCCCCACTCCTCAGTAAGCCCTCAGAGAACAGCGCCCAATTACTCCCGTCACCCTGGCATCTGGCCGCACTCCAAGCTCTCTGAGCCTGCGACCTGTTCAAGGTAACCCCGAACTGGGAGCTCACTCCTTGGCTCTGTCTCTGTAGCCAGCTTCCCTCTTCTAAATCTTGCAAGCTCTGTGACACTCAGACACCCCCTATCCTTTTGTGACCCAGCAGGACCTGAGGCCATGCTGACCCCGCGTGGGCTTCACCCTGGTTAAGCCTCTGGAGCGATGTACCTCAGCGGAACAGACTTTTAAACGTCCTGATTTTGTGCTCCGTTGCTCCACCACTCGCCGGGAGGCGGCCCCTCCCCTCGCAGTCTATCTTCCCGTCGCTTTGGAGTCACTTCTCCACCAGTACTACCTTTCAGAAAGTGGTTGATTCTGTTTCTAGAATTGCTGTTCTTCTTCTCTTTGATCTCCCGATCTCCCGTTGGATTTGTAGGTGTTTGCAATCTTTAGATAAGCTATGTAGCTGATCTCCTGCTACCTGAAGTATTCTCAGCCTGCTACTTCTCTGCCATCTTGACTCCTCCCTTGACTTTGGGAACATCAAAGTCTGCCTCCGATCCTCTGCTCCATGGTGCCCTCTGACAGGCTGAATACACTCAGATTTGTGCAGGGCTGTCTCCTTCTTTTCCTGCGACAGGAATTCTCAGTGACATCTCAGAATAGCCTTGTCATACCCCTCACCTGGTGGAGCTCAGGACTTAGTTGTAGTCCCTTGCTCTATTCCTATTCCTATTCATTCACGATTTTATTTCTTGTTTGTCCATCTTCTCGTCTAGACCCTGAGCTCTTAGAGGGAGAACCTGGTTGGCTGATAGGTACTGGTACCATCTGAATGTGCAGTGCCCAGTGGCTAAATGAACAGAAGACAGGATCCATCCCAACACTGACCAGCTTTATTGTTTGAGCCTCATTGATTTTGCTCATGTGTAAGTCCTTTGTTTTCTTTTGTTTTGTTTTTTAAGCCAACTATACCTGACGTGGGGCTCAAACTCATAATAACCCTGAGATCAAGTATCCTACTGTCAGAGGAAGACAGGTTCCTCTTTGGTCATTTTTAAAGGATTTAGGCTGGGAACTATTGAAGTTAACTTGGTGATTTCAACATGTTGTAGGTATATTACATTATGTTAAATTACCAAGTAATTCCCCAAATTTTGGTAGCATGTCACCGCAGATTTCCCCCATGACAGTGCTGAGTGACACTTAAAATTACGAGACTGAAATCCTTTTTGTGGTCTTTTAGGAAGGCAGATTTCCTCCACCATCAGCCTTCTCACTTCCTGGTTGTCATGTACCTCTGACGCCATCAGCACAAGAGGAAGATGACAAAGAAATACACAAAGGAGAGTGTTTCCAGCCAGGTCTTGAAGGCCTAAATGTACACTTTTATGCTCAATCTTTTATTTATTTTTTTAGGTGTTTATTTCTTTATTAGAGGGAAAAGATCCCAGGAAGGAGGAGAGGGGCAGAGGGAGAAGAATCAGAGAGATGCTGAGGTGAGGAGGACGGGGTTTGGCTGATATAGACCTATGGAGGGAGCAGTTTAAGCCACACAGAGCAAGTCTCCATCAAATGGTAAGCCGTGAGCAATCAGTACTCTCTCAGATCCCTGTGCCCATGACCTGCCATCAGGGGAGACCTTCTAGGGATTTCTTCAAGGACTCAGAGAACATTGAATGGTGGAAAATTTTCCTCTTTTAGGAGGGGCATGAAAAGTCAATCATGGTGATGATACTTTCTCTTCTTGTGCCAACAGCACCAGCCACAGAAGATCCTGAACCACTTCAAGAGCTCCTCTAGCTTCCACTGTTGGTGCCTTTGGCAGCTTCATAGCTCAAGTGGTGTGGGTGGGAATAAGTTGTGCGGGTAATATGGCTGTGGATACAGTAGAGGGGAGGTGCCTACTGCAGAGTTTTTATCGACAATGAAGTGCATGATTGAAACATTTAGGAGTCTACTACTGTGGGGGAAATTCCTGGCTTAAAAGTGTTCAAGTGGTGAAGCAGGTTGGAATCCCAGATGTGACAGCATGATCTCAGGATCCCAGAGGTCAAAAGAACAAGCGGGGCCCGAATGCTTCAGAGTTCCCAGACATCAGTTAGGGAAAAATGGCTAATGCCTGGCTTTCTGCTCTATGTAGCCCTATACCGTGAATCACATCATGGTTGGGCATTCACTTTATGGGATGGGAGGGGTCCAGCAAAAAACAGAAGCATCACAAGACTTCAAACACGCAGCAGGTAAGGTGTGGTTCTGTGCCATAGGAATCCATAGAAATTGGAATTGGGGCCACTTGGGTGGATCAGTTGTTTAAGCAAATGCCTTCAGCTCAGGTCATGATCCCAGAGTCCCGATAGCGAGTCCCATATTGGGCTCCCAGCTCCATGGGGAGTGTGCTTCTCCCTCTGACCTTCTCATAAATAAATAAATAAATAAATAAATAAATAGTAAAGTAAATAAATAAAATAAAATAAATAAATAATAAAATATAAATAAATAGGGGCACCTGGGTGGCTCAGTGGGTTAAAGCCTCTACCTTCGGCTCACGTCATGATCCCAGGGTCCTGGGATCGAGACCTGCATTGGGTTCTCTCCTCAGCAGGGAGCCCACTTCCTCCTCTCTCTCTCTGCCTGCCTCTCTGCCTACTTGTGATCTCTGCCTGTCAAATAAATAAATAAAATCTTTAAATAAATAAATAAATATATGGATAGATAGATAGATAGATAAATAAAATCTTTAAAAACAAACCAAAAAAATATTGGAGTTGGAACTCAGTTGCATGCCTGACCTAAAAATGCCTTTTTCACTGGCATGGTGAACATAGAGTTTTGACAGAACCTGAGGAGTTAAGTCTGGTGGATTGTTTTTTTTTTCTGTGAGTGTTCACTGAAGAGCTGGAGTGCAAATTTTCAGCTCCTGGGTAGAGAGTAGGGTGCAGTGATATTCATCTCACTCACTGGTGCCGCAAGCCTTCAGGGAGTAAAACAACACCAAATACTGGAATCCAGAGCTGCTTACACATAGGCCTGTCTCTGCTGCTTAGTAGAGCTGCTTTTGCACTGGTTGACTTACACTTGAGGATCAGAGCAAGAGGTCCCTCCCCTTGAAGACTATCACGAAGGACTCCCTCCACTCAAGTTTACTGATAATAGAGGGCTGCAAAGCTTCAGAGCTTAGTAAAAACACTAAGGAGCATTCTTTGTATTTTTATTTTGTAGGCTTTTTAATTTTTTTCCAGTTTTTCATATTTTTCAACTTTTTAAAAATAATTTTTTATTAGAGAGAGATTGGGGGGGTTGTGCAGAGGCAGAGAATCTTGAAGCAGACTGCCTGCTGAGTACAGAGTCCAACTCTGGGCAGGATCCCAGGTTGATTTCAGATCAATCTAAGCTGTAACTCAACAACTGAGCCCCCAGGCTCCCCTCCAAGAGTAGCTTTAATTGAGAAAAAATTAAAATAGGATCAATCCTAAATATGTGCAAATAAAAGAGCAGAGTAGAAGAAGGAAGGGAAAAAGAAAGGCAAAAATAGAGAAAGAATAGTAACGGAGTAATATGAATTTTACTAAAGTGTGGCATGAGTCAAAACTAGAAAGAAAGAAAGAACTTTATTAGTCGTATATTTGTAGTATGACCAAATGTGTTTTGTATTTATTCTACATGCTTGAAAAAATATCTTTCTATTTTTTTAAACTATGCATGAGTTATTTCATTTTTATCTTTAATATTGAAGGGAATGACGTTATATAATTTACTTTCTCAAACGTCTTAGGACTTCTGATAGGAATTCTCCTCAACCACACTGTATCGCCAAAGATCCTTGACTGTGTTCTCGAACATGAAACAATAGTAGTAGACATTTCTGCATCATGTTTGTTTCTTTTTTTTTTTGTCCTTACTGCAATGATAAGTACTAATTAATTTAGTTATGTACATATTAAGTGTCCTTTTCTCTATCACTTATGAACTCCAAAAAGGCAGTCACCTTTTCTGCTTTATTCACCAGTATAGAATCAATTGCCTAGCACAATGACACATGAGGTAGGAACTCAATAAATACCTTGGATGAATAAATATGTAAACCAAGAGAAATTCTTTCAGAGTATAGAAGTATAATTGAAAATCTATAAATACGAAATAAAGATTGATTCATTGGAACAAATGGTTGCAAATTTGTTGTCACAAAATGGGCCATTAGTGTCCAGATTTTTTTCTTTTTACTACTCTTTCATTATTATTTTTCACTAAGATTTGTTATTTCCCAAAGTGAAAAATAGCCATATTGCCTGAGAAAAGAATAAACAATTGTTTTAGACATAGTGCAAACACCAGAACCATCACTAGGTTGAGGCAATTGATGCATCTGGAGCGCAAGCTGTCAGGAGACATGCACACCTAGGTTTGTGCAAGCCTCTTCCATGAATCTTCATGACCCTGAAAGTGATTGGCTCCTTAAATTTTGTATCTTAGGGGACTCGCTTGTCTCATTCTGGTATCTCTGTTAATTTATCTATTATTTATTCTTTATGTAAACTTACCCTTGAAAGAGAAATGAGTGCATTTCCAGGCTATCTCAGCTTGCCAACAATAGGTTCATGAATGTCCTTCTTTTCATATACAGATTTCTTTCCATCTCTTGACTGACTGCCAAACCCACATAACAAAACTTCCAGATTGGTGACAACTATCTATTTCCTTTTCTACAATCCCATACTGCTAATTGTGACCAAGTTTACTGGCTGCACTAAACATTTTTGTTATCCAGCCTTAGCTGGTGTGTAATGATACTTGTTACTCTTTTCTTTATCACTTTGTGCAGGCCAGAGATTACAAATGAGGTGTTGGGTCTCAGTGCATAGACATCTTTCTTTGCCTTCAACATACTTAATGTTAACTATTTCCCAACATTTAAAATTATCAATTTTATAGGAAAATCCAGATGTACAAAATCTCAAAAATGGAAAAAAAAACATCTTAGAAGATTTTCCTTTATTTGTTTTAGAGAAGAAGGGAGATTATGTGCATGTGCATGAGTTGGAGGAGGGGCAGAGGCAGAGGGAGAGGAAGAGAAATCTAAACAGACCCCATGCTGAGCAGGCAGCCCCACATAAGTCTTGATCTCACAACCGTGAAATCAGGACCTGAGCCAAAACCAAGAGTTGGATGCTTAATCAACTGAGCCACACAGGTGCCCCATAAAACACATTTTTTTAAGAAAATCTGACAAGGGACTTTTAATACATGGCTCCAGTCACCTGTAGCTTTCTTAACATTCAGCTGAAATAAATACCTTTCTTAGAAGCTGCCAGTGGACTTACCACAGATAAAGTGTTTCTTCTCAGTTTTCAGTTAATTTCAGACATCTGAATTTTCCAATGATACCTAGCCCTCATATATGAAAACTCTTTTGACAGTGGGATGGGGAGACCCCCCCCCCTTTCTAGCAAATGTAAGTTACTGCTCAACTCACTCCAGAAAACACAAGATCCCAAACATTTCCACATTATTTTATAGACACAAACTCATTAGATTAAGAAATGTCCCTTTGACATTCCAGTCACCCATAGCACTGGTATTGTTCTTTTTATTTTGTTTTTAAATTTTTTAGAAAAAATACTATAGTATCATTAGCATACTATGTTATATTAGGTTCAGGTGTACAATAAAGTGACTTGATAATTCTGTACATTACTTGATGCTTACCATGATAGACATAGTCGCCATCTGTCACCACACTGCATTGTTACAGCACTATTGAACATATTCCCTATGCTACACATTACATTTCTGTAACTTATTTATTTTGTAACTGAAAAAATTTTACCTCTTTATCCCTTTTATCTGTTTTTCCCATTCTCCTACCCTTTTTCCCTTTGGCAATCACCAGTTTGTTCTCTGTATTTAAGAGTTTGGTTTTGTTCTTTTTTTTAGATTCCACATATAGCTGAAATCATATGGTACTATTGTTTTTATAGTACTGTCACTCCTCTTAAATTTTACATGTCTTGTCTTTTATAATCTGTACCACTGGGGGAAGGAGAAAGTACTAAAGTTGTATCCCATGTAATGTGTATGTGTATAATGTGTAAGTATATATATACATATACATATACACATTACATGGGATACAAGTTTAGTGTGTATATACATACACATTATACACAATATATATACACATTACATGGGATATAAGTTTAGTACTTTCTCATTTATATATATATATATATATATATATATATATATATATATATATGTGTGTGTGCGTGTGTGTGTACACACACACAGTATACAGGATAGAGAGGTAGATTCTGTGAATAAGAAAGTGTGAAAGTTGAGAGCTTTGGAGTTAAAAACTGAAATTCCAGAAGTGGATCCCTGGTTCAAATTTCAACATTACACATTCCTATCTTGCTGTTCAGGAGTCACACCTATAATGTCTTTACCGAAGTATTCTTCCAGCCAACAATTCTTTTTCTCTCCAGATCATGCTTTTCTTGTGTTTTTCAGTGTGGATGGGCTGACAGTTTTCTGAGTATTCAAAGTCTGATTCCTTTTTGCTTAACAACTGTTTAACAATTCCTTCTTAAAATCATCTCTAAGCTCTTGCCCTCTACTATGAACTGAAACAAAAATCCAGATTGCACCCTTGACTTTTTTTTTTTCTTAGAAATCTCCTCAGGTAATCATTTAAGCTCGTCACAAATATATTCTGTTTTCCAGAAAACACTAAGCACACTTCAGCCAAGTGCTTTACCTCTTTACCACTAAGATCGCCTTTCCTCCAGTTTCTAATGACATTCTTCATTCCCATCGGAGACCACATGAGCATCAACTTTAAAGGTTCATACTTCTACTGACAGTCTCTTCCAGTCAATGTAGACTTTTCTAAAATGCACCTTGTAACTCTTCCAGCCTTTCCCCATCCCACTTCCACAAAGTAACTTCCATATTTGCAGGTATTTGTTACAGCAGCTCCCTTCTTTTCAGTGGCAAAATCTCCATTTGGTTGCTAGGATTGTGTTAACAGAATGCCAGCCACCAGACTGGGTGGCTTAAACCAAAGAAATTTATTTTCAGAATTCTGGAAGATGGAAGTTCAAAATTAAGGTATCAGAGGTTTGGTTTCTCCTGAAGCTTCTCTTCCTGGCTTGGAGACCGGACCTTCTTGCTGTGTCCTCATGTGGTCTTTCCCTATGCAGGTCCATCCTTGATGTCTCTTCTCATTCTTATAAGGGCACCTGACTTATCGATTAGGATTGGATTAGGATTTAGTTTAATTAAGCTACTTAACTATGATTTAATTTAACCGATTGCTTCTTTAAATGATTTATTTTTTTAAAGATTTTATTTATATATTTGACAAGACAGATAACATTTATGAAGAGAAACAGGAAGAGAGAGAGGAGAAGCAGGCTACTTGCTGAGCAGAGAGCCAGATGCAGGACTCAATCCCAGGGCCCCAAGAAAAAAAACCGTGTGTGTGTGTGTGTGTGTGTGTGTGTGCGTGTGCATGCAGATATAGATATGGATACAGATATATATCTATATCTGTATCTATATCTATCTATATCTATATCTGTATATATATACACATTGATATATAGATAAATATATCAATGTGTATATATATCTCTATAGAGATATAGATATCTATAGAGATATCTATATATATCTATAGAGCTATAGATATCTCTCTCTCTCTCTCTCTATATATATATATATATATATATATATATATATATATATATATATATATCATATCTTCTTTATCCATTCATCTGTTGATGGACATCTAAGTTCTTTCCATAATTTGGCTATTGTGGACTTTGCTGCTATAAGCATTCGGGTGCACATGCCCCTCCAGATCACTACATTTATATTATTAGGATAAATATCCAGTAGTGGGATTGCTGGGTGATAGGGTAGCTCTATTTTCAACTCATTGAGGAAACTCCATACTGTTTTCCAGAGTGGCTGCAGTAGCTTGAATTCCCACCAATAGTATAGGAGGATTCCCTTTTCTCTACATCCTCACCAACACCTGTTGCTTCCTGACTGGTTGATTTTAGCCATTCTGACTGGTGTGAGGAGGTATCTCATTGTGGTATTTATTTGGATTTCC